>UXGD01000136.1:0-90573 GCA_900474315.1 Torymus auratus
GAGGGGAAAAGTTTCAGTATAAATGGAAATTATTTTGAATTGTTTTTTTTTCCTTTATTCAAGTTGAAAAAATACGGTGTAGGCATTGGAAAAGTATACTTTTTTTTTTAAACCAACTTTTGTAAAATAATGTTGATGCTAAATTAGAAAAAAAAATTTTATACGTGAGAAAATCCTTTTCCTTCTCTAATTTTACTTGTTTCTGTGCTCCTACTTCTGTGACTCTTTCAATGATATTCACGAATTATTAACGAAGAACACAATACGCGCAATCAGAAACGCTGCTCAATAATTAATTATTCCGATATCATACGGCGCCCCCAATGAATGATAACCAAGATCTGTTTTTTTCCCGACCACAAAGCACTCCAGCAGTACCACCACAGCGACAATATAACAAATCGAACGACCGCCGTCTCGATATTACGCGCGATCGTGAATCACTCGCTCACATCGAGCCGCAGGATTAGACGTCCCGGATCGATGCTATATACGCCGCAGCGGCCGTAGCTGCCGGCGGAGTTATGATTTATCAAGCTCCGCGCGTATTGCGTCCGATTGATTGCCCGGGCTGCACGAGCGCGCGCGCGGTTTTCCGTGCGATGTGTGCGCCGGCGACCCGGCAAAATGGGAAATCCGCACGCGGCAAAAACGGTGACCGCCGAGGCAAAAAACTCACTGTGCGGACCGTCGATTTATGTGCATTATCGATAGCTCTACGGCGCTTATGTCGGTTTGCTCGCGCTGGCGACTCTTGCCGTCACGTTTCTCTTTTTGTTTAAAGTGATTTTTGCGGTCGAGAATGTGTGGTGGGAAGTTTTTTGTCGGGGGATTTTGTTGGGGGGGAATTTTCCAAAGTAGAATTGAAGTTTGATGATGGAAAATTCTGATTGGATATATTGACGTTTGATAAAAGGTAAAAGCTCGGCGTAATTTTCTATTAAAAGAATCTTCGGTTGGGGTCTGGATGCGGAAACAAGCGGAAATTACTGAAAAAAATTCATGAATTATTCAGCAAAGTCGCTTCTTTTACTTCGAGCGGTTTTGCAAATTCACTTTTTGCATCGCGGTTTGATTAATCACGTTACCCTGAAAATTCTTCCCTATGTTAATATTCAAAACGAAAATGTAACCATAAAATTAATAAAAGCCACGGTTTTCATCGCGCCCTAGATCCCCTCCATGCCTAACAAAAGAAACCCAGATGGTAAGGCAAAGAACCCGAGATGCGCAAAACGTGTCTAAATTTAATTAAAAAAAAGCGCTTCGCCCACATAGTTTAGTTTAATTAAAAATCCACTCCGAGAGCGGAGCCACTATATACAGAGCACGCGCGAGCGCTGAAATTCCACCGCTAACGAATATTTCAGTGGCGCGCATCAATTATGAACGCGCGAATTATGACAAAGCAGCGACCGCCAAGTGCAGATTTCGGCTCGCGCTCGTGAATTTTTCACGGGCAATCTAATCGAGCAGCCGCAGCAGGTACGGGGGCGTGAAAAATTCACGCACGCTAGATCCAATCTAATTTCTTGCGCTAGAGAGAGAGAAAACGTTTACCATTGCACGCCCACGCGGTAGTTACGAGGTGTGCTGCACGTGCCAAGGTGGAGGCCATAAGGAGAGAACGTAGGAGAGAGTCGAAAATTTAGAATCGCCAAAAGTTTGGCAGTGCGATGTGTGTTTTGAGTAGGGAGGGCGGGGAATGTAGAAATGGGTCGGGTTACGTTATCTCTTCCGCTGACTCTGTCGCCTGTGTATGTGTCAAGGGCGGGGGCCAAGGTGGAAATTCATTTTCCGGCTTTGTTCTCTTATTTTTCTGCGACATGGTCGTCGCGCGTCGCGGATTCTTATCTCAAAAAAGCTATTAAATTTTTGTTCTCTGTGTATACATATATATGAACGGAATTCCTTGAGCTAGGCAATTATTGACTACTTTCGTCTGTTATTCTTCATTTTTACTTTACGATATGGAATTGTTTTTATTAAATATATCTATTTTGTTAAAAATATGATATAAAATAAATTTTAATTTATCCATCTTTCAAAGTTTTTAAGGAAAGAGATGAGAATTTGAAATTAATGAATCGTCAAAAGGTTTTTATGGCTAAGTTATTATAAAGAGTGGGTGGGACAATGCAATAAAAGCTTGCATTGGCGAAAATCATAAAAATGTGATTTTTTATATTTGACGTATTGCCACTCAACATTGATAAAATTAAATATTTGAGGATCTTAAACCCTATTAAATTGTTCATATAACGCAATAAACTAATGATCAAAAGTGTTAAATTAATTGCTAAGTACGCGGGAGTAATTATAGATATCAATAAATCAAAGGAGGCAATTACCATTCGTAGAAAACTCGACCATCATGAATTACGAATCTAAATTTTCGAATTTCATTCGCACACCGGCCAATCGCAAATTACTTCATTTCCCGGGGCCGATCGAGCAAACTCGGCGATCCTTATGTGCGAACTCCCTCGCGTATAAACGCGCGGCCGTAAAACACAGCCTGCTGCTGCCCCCGTCCGTATATACATGTATATATCTATATATATATATACACGTGTGCGCACCTTAGCGCGCACGTAAATCTAGCTTGTATTTGCGCATAGGCGAGTGGGCGGAGGCGAGAGGATATGGCCGATGTCGCGCCCCTCGAATATGCGCGAACATGCGGATATGCAAATTTACTTCGTGCACAGTGCGGAGAGAGAGAGAGTGTGAGAGAGAGAGAGTGAGAGAGAGAGTGAGAGAGAGAGAGAGCAAAGCGCACGGATGCATGTACAGTTCGCACCAAGGCGAACGGCAATTTATGGGATTAGCGTATTGCGCGTCTGCCCGGGTGTACGAAATGGAGAGGTGAAGGAAAATTAAGCGTGGGTGCCGTAGGAGAGAAAGAATTTTTCGGTGAGTGTTTTTGCGCTCGAAAATTTTCACGGAGATAAAGTTGACGAGCTGTACGGTACGTAGGAGATAATGGAGCGAAGCGGTAGGTAGAGAAGAAAAGAGATGGGAGTAATTTTCACGAATTCCAGAGAAATTCAATAGGTTGGAGTGGGTTTTGACTCGGACTCGGAATGAGGGTGGTAGGTTAAAGTTTGTACTTTCAAGTTATATGTTTCTTTTTTAAAGGTCAAGTAATAAAAAGTAAGCTGTTGGCACGTGTTTTCTTGTTTGAGTAAGAAACCAATTGGGAACTGTTTCAACAAAGTCGTGACAAAAAGATAAAGAGTTTTATGTAATTCTGTTTAAAAAATGAATCGCCTTAAGTACGTTTTAATTTAAAGTATAATATTTCTTTTCAATTTTTTATTTAGCAAAAAGAAGAGACACAAGTTGAGTTTTTGATGTGCTTTTTACATTGAAATGATGATCTCGTCTAATTAAAGAGGAAATACAGTTGAGGTGAATGTGAAAAGCGAAAAGAATTCCTGACATGCCTTTTGAATTTTTCCCTTAGTTTAACTAAAAGCAAATATTTTTTTTTTATAATATTTGAATTGCTTTTTAAGTATTTTGTTACGTTTGTTGAAAAAATTCGTGAGGTATAAAATGATGTTGTAAAATAATATTTTTCTTGAAAAGTACATGAGAAATTTGTTAAAAGTTTTTCCTTTTTTACAGCAATTAGACACTTTTATCAACTTTATTTTTATGTAACATCATGTTCTTGCTCCTGATAAGCTCTATTTGAAGTAAATTCAAGATAAATATAGGTATCTCAAGAACAACTTTTTTGGGCTTTTAACAACTATTGCGTAATTTATAAAATAAATTTAGTTTATAAATTACAATATTTTAAAGCTAACATTTTTTGTAATACAATAAAAATGTACCGTTTAGTATTGATTTACAGTACAACTAAGGTATAATTTCATCGATTTAAAGCTAATACTGACGTTTTTCCATTCAAGGTCGAGTGGTAGGCCAAAGCCAAAACCTTTTAGCGAAAAATTTTCAGCCCCTAACTCTCGTGCATGTAAGCCGTACAAGATTCAAACTCTGGAGGAATTTTAATCTGACGTCGGTTGAATTATACTCGCAGTTTATTCGAATTGAAATATTTACTCGAGAGCAGATTATCGGGAGCTTTTTCCATTAGAAAGCCATTTTCCCCCTCGTCGATGATGAAAAACAAGGATTTACGCATGCATTCATTAGTTTTAAAATTGGGGAAATATTTTCAATATTTTCAAGTTTTTATTTTTCATACGTACATCAATATTCTTAATTTTAAAGATTCTTTTATTTGCATTCGTCGACAAAATATACTATCGATATAGCATATAAATTGAAATAACAGCCAAAACATTTGTACGACGCTTCTACAAATATGTGAAATAAACTGGTTTCACAAGCATGTCTTTTATATAATTATGTAATGTTAGTATTAAATAATAAATTTTTATGAAATAAAAAATAATAAAAATAATAATAAAAGGTAAGTGGTTACAGAAAATAATTGGCTTTTACTTTAAATTCTGAAGCAGTTAAAAGACGATGTAGGAATCTCGTTCGATGCGACTGGCCATTTCAATAAAACCGGTTTTGTGCGAGCCTGTTTCGTAAAGAATACGTATGAGAGAAGATACACTGAACTCAGTGACTTGAGTTCAGTTGCATGGTAGCATTCATTGGAAGATCGTGAAGTGCATTGTGAATTCACGTATATAAATTTTGTATGAAAAATTTTACAGCAGTTAAGCATATTGATGATATTCTCCCATTTGAGTGACAATATCTTGCGGCTTCCGCAATACGTATAAAATTTATAATTTTAGAAAATGTGAAAGAAACGTTGTTATGTAATTACTAACGATCGTCAAATTAATTACACATTTTCTCAAGAATCCCTAAAGTTATCAAGATGCCGTTAAAAGTGAAACTCATTATTCTAACGCTCCCCCTCATCGTCGGGTTTTCGGGAGCGTTTGAGAAGCAAACTTTCAAGAGTCAATGGTCGCAGCAAGTGATGTTCCCATTCGAGGTCGACATCGTCGAGTCCAGCAACAATCCCGCCACGTTCCTGGTGATCGAGGTAAAGCCTGACTTGGCGCTCGTGAACATGACTGTGCAGAGTTTTGCTAATGGCCGGCGAACTCACGCTTGCGACGTGCCGACGCTCAACCGGTCGACCTGGCTATCCGAGTACCAGCTCAAATCCCTGGACAATGAGTTGGACGTGCTCACGTTCAACTTATACGCGGATGACTTCGTGACCACGATGATAATCATCATCGATATGAAAACTTGCGAGACCAACGTTCAAAAGGTGCTTACGACTCGCGACGCTACCCGACACGTTGCTTTTTACAAGGATAGTGTTGATTTGTTCCTTACTAACATGAATTTGTGCAACAATCATTTGTGCAAGTGGAAGTACAACGTTACCTCAAAAATGTGGTCTGGTCCGTCACTTTTTCCAGCATTCGCTAGCTTCAATCGAGGCCATTTAGTAGGTCCTATTCACGTAGCTAATAGTACAACATACGTATGTGTGATAGTAAGCGGTCATCAGCAAACTCTGGCCTTAGTTGATTCGGCTAATGACAAGCTGTTGAACTGGGTTAATTTTAGTATAAAGCAAGGTTACGTTATACCGCATTATTCGGCGGAAAACGAAGCCATAGGTGTTTGTTACAACAGTGCGGAGAAAAAGATAAATTGCACCCAGATGGATTTCCAGCTGAAGAGAAGGTTCAGCGTTGAATTGGAATTCCAACATAAGGTATTGTTTATGCAGATGTACAATTTGAAAGATGGCGAGATGATGCTGTTGATGGGCTACTGTCTTAAAGAGGGTGAGTCTTCTTGCAAGGAATACGAAATCGATTTGTATTCGATTTACGCTGATGGGCGATATGAAGGGCCCAAGGAAGTAGCGCAAGTTGATTGTCATCCATACCAATACTTTTTCAAGTTTATTTCCGAAAGTGGTGATATCTGTATAAAGTATATATGTTACAGTGATTTGCATCATGCGCCATACGTGCGGGCGGACGTTAAAGTTTTTCAGACGTTCGTCAAGTGCTTTTAATTTGATATTGCTTTATAACTTTGTGAATTAAGTGTTATTTAAGTGAATCATTAATTTCATTGTTGTATCCGCACGTTATATGTTACGAAATGAAAACAATAACGAAATTTCTTTTATATTTTATAAAATAAAAAATAAATAGCGTTCTAAAAAAAGTGTCAAAATGTATTTCATTGATTTATTCTTGACTTCCATTATATTAATACGAATCTAATGAACGAGCACTTATATATATCTAACCCTTTTCGCATTGGTAGACGCGAAATGAGGTCTCGTGTAATTGACGTAAATTTAATTTACCTATTACTCCTGTATCACTTAATTATTATTCGACTGCTGCTGTGCAATGTACGACGTGAAAGAGATCCCATTCATTTTAATGACCTACGGATATAATCAAGAGGACATTTTTGGAATTTTAATTAGAACATTTATCACGTTTGACATAATAACATTTATTTTCAATTATAAGAGAAAATATTTTGTGAAATTGATGTATCATACCGTTTGGTTAAATAAATAGATAAAAGGTAAAAAAAAGAGAAAAAAAGCTACGAAGGTAGTTTATCAAAAACAGAGTATAAACCAACTATCGATGCCAACAAACATGTGCTCTCCAGCATACGTCAATCACAAGAAGTTAGATATTTCTATTTCAAATATTTTTTTTAAATCTCTCATACGTTATTGGAAAATAGTTTTTGTACGACGTCGGTCTAAAAAAGGTTATGCTGAATGGATCGACTACATAGCAACCCATGCGTTCATAAAGCCCCAGAGAAATTTTCAACGGTTATTTTTTTCGTGACATGGAGAAATCAGTTATAAATAAATCCCAGTGGAAATATAATAACGGATTACCATATATATAAAAAGGGTTACTTTTTATCATTCATATAATAAATGTTACAATATCTCCACGATATATATATAATTCTTCCAAACACGCTCTTGTGATCTGACAGGTAATATAAGCTATTTTTAAGCTGATTTGCTATATATACCCACCAACCCCGCCCGCATTATGTGCACTTCAAAGAAGAAACATTCTCTTTTATCGCGCACTTAAAAAAGACAAACACCACCTATAAACCTCCTGAAAAATCTCCGGTCCTCTCTCTCTCACTTACGCGACACCTAAATAACCGCGCGCGCCCCATTTGTAACTCATGTAAGCACCTTTTTCGCTCCGTCCAAAAAGGCTTCGCTCGTAAATCCCCACGTGTGTCTATACATACACGTCGTCCTTTTGTGCACCGACTGACTCCGTCATCACAACGCCGATGATCCACGACTCCGCATTTATACACACACACACACAGAGAGAGGCGAAGTACAAAATTCGTATCGCGCGCGCACTCGAAAAAGCGCTGCTGGTAGTGGTGGTAGTCCGGGTGGCGCTGAAAGGCGGGTAGCGCGGGGCTTTCAATGGAGATCCAGGAGGGATGAATGGATCGAGGTCAGCGCGGCGACTATGCACGTGCTGCTACTGCTGCTGCACTGTCCGGTGCAGATATACTCGCGCGAGGAAGAGGGGAGTGTATAAGGTCGCTGTTGGGCCGGTTCACTGCCGCAGGCCTCGACCTCTCTCTCGCGGCTTATATACTCCGGCTATCTCTTACGACCCTTCGGGCTACTGTGGCTTCTTTTTCCTCGCTCTTTCTTGCTGCCGCCACCCCCTATGGTTTAGGCGAGCTGTCGGCTCTTATATTTCTGCGCTTCTGTGTCGGCCGTCGTTACATATTTTTCGAGGAGAGACGGGTCGAGGGCTGCGGCGAGTATTTTTTCGCAGGGATTCCGGCCTATATAAGAGAGTTTGCACTCGAGATTTCGGGTGTATGGGGCGCGTACAGCTGCTTTTGGGAGATTCAATTTTGCGATATCGCTGGAAGAAAGAGATTCGATTCGCCGGAGGGACGCACTTTGGTCACATGTGGGTAGGGTTTTAGAGTTTAGGGTATAATGAAATGTTTTATGGGAAAGTGGTTTTTTTTTTCATTTATTTTATTTTATGTTGGTAAACAAGTTGGTTCGATTTTATTGCGCTGGAGATGATTGATGTTTATTTATAGCGGTTATTCGGGAACGCCGGTACGGGTATAGGATTAATTTAATATATATACATTTTATCGCACGTGTGCCAGCGATTACGGATTATAAACCTTCATTAATACTCTGCAGTGTATAGGAAAGGTTATTCGAAATTTCATCTTTGTTTTTACGTCCGTTCAATGAAAGGCATTGTTTGATTTAATATAGCAAAATAATATATTAAGAACTGAAGCAAAATTGAAATAATCTGAAAGGATTTTTGCCTAACAAACCGTATTTGATAAATGTTGATGTTATCCATTTGTTCAAAATATTCATAGTCATTTTCTCAACACCGCAGTGGTGGCACGTTATATTTAGATTTAATTTCCATCTCGTCTGAAATGAATCGATCTCCAAATTCATAAACCACAATTCCATCGTAAATAACATTTGCATGGAATATATAGGTAAGAAATAACGTGGGCTGAATGATAACTTCAATAGACACCTGCCCTTGCAAATTTATCTAACAGACCTACTTTTAATCCACAGCCTTGGCAATGTGTAATTCCCAAAAGCCTTTCAGCCGAAAATGCGAAGCGACAGTGAGCGCGCGCGCGCGAAGTCGAGTCCTTCGCTTTTTCTCTTACACATATACTCTTCGCGCGAAAAGTCACGACGCAAAAAAAAGGAGGACAAGGGTGAACCATAACCTTGAAACAAAATACCACGCAGATACAAGTTCGCATTAAAAAACCGCCCCTATGCCGATCGGTTTATACTCCCTATCTCTCGCATACACACACATGTACACGTACGTACTGTCCTTATCGTCCGCGAGATTACAGCGCGTGCGATGACGCGTATAATCCCTGAGCGGCGAGCTCTGTAATATCTTCGCTTACCGGTCGAGCGGGTGCCGAGTGAAATGGGGATGATAATCACCGCTAATTAACGTAGCAATAATTCAATTCGCGCGGAAGATACACGCGCGCGTTGGAATATTATAGAGGGCACGCCTCCGCATGGACCCGTCGGCCAGATATTAGCGCTCTCGGCGCGCGGGCCGAAATTGATTAGCTAATACACTCCGCATAAATTGATGAAGTAAACACTGGTCTTCGAGAGTGAGAGAGAGAGGACGAGCGCGCGTGGATATGGAAATCAATGCCGGGAGGACGACTCTGCGGATGCAGTAGCAACGCGACGATGCCCGAGTTTATCTATTCTGCCGTGCGACTATATCGAGTTATAAATAGAATTTGATGTGCTTGCGCAGCTGTATTGATTAACAAATAGATGGGGTGGAGGAGAGAGAATAATTTTGCGGAGCGACGATGTCGTGATGATTAATTCGAAAACGGAGGTGAAACGGCGTCATGATTTGTGCTTTCCTCGAGAAAAAGTTATGAGCGGGGAGAAGACCTGTAAGAGAATGTGGTTGGGGGATATTGGATTGTATCTGGTGTTCGATAAAAGAGACTGACGTGTAATAATTTAATTTGATTGCGTCTTTTTTCTTACCCGAAAACCTAAGGAAACCCGCGAAAGTTATTACGTATCAGAATTCCATTACGACGCTCGTTATATTACACGGCGATGCTTTTATCATACTTGGGTATACGAGAAAATACAAATAACCAAATTGAAATATGAGATATATATTGTAGGTATCGCGATAAAAGATTCATGCAGAAGGAATATTTTACAATGCATCCGCGCCTATCAATAGACCAGAATCGTGTCAAATCCGCGTTTCCAAATAGACACTCGAGAGAAAGCTTTCTCTCGAAAGATGGGTAGAAAATATGCTGACACGCGCGCGCACGATAAACGGAAATACCATTTTCGAATCGTCTTCACAGACACGCTCGCGCGCATAGATTGGATAAACAGCCTCTTCAAAGTATTCAGGAAAATTGAAAATCCTTCAATCGTCCATTGTCCTCGCATCGTCATATAAACCGATACCTTAAAAACTTGAACTCTTACGTATACATACATATCGTTCAACCTGGCGATCGCCATAAACTCTGTGTTCCCTACACCCCGTATAATAAGCATTAAAAATTCACCGCTCCATCTCTGCATCTTTGAACTTTACGGGCACAGCCGGTGGTGCATATATAAAGCTCAAGAAGACGGCTGCCCCCGTTATTTGCCGTTCATCTTTGCGATACTGCAAGCGCGTTTTTTCCCATAAAACACGCGCCCGCTTCGCTCGCTCACGTAAAACAAGCTCCTAGCGAAGAGAGAGAGAGAGAGCTTTCAGTATCGGGTTTACTTTCTCTTCAAGGTTTACAATGGCAACACAGCAGCAGCAGCCTATATACGAGAGCCCATAAAGACTTTCAATCCGGCTCGCGGGGATAGTAGGATATTCAACAGCCCCTCTCGTTGAGAGCGAGCTGAATTCGTTCCAGCTGCGGCGGGAACAAAGGGACGAGAGAGAGAGTTCCGTCAGCTGCGCTATTTAGCGGATCGCAGCGCGTCGTTCTCTGGTAACTGCTAATGGCTGGCATAAAAAGTTGATTTTGGAACGGGGGCTGTAAATTTTTTTCGCTGCGGATATAGACTTTTATGTGAGTTTGCGCTGTATTATATGAGGGTATAGGGGTGGGCGCGGGTTTTGGTTGTTCATGATGGTGATAAAGGTATCGGAGGCTTTTCAGCTTTGGTAATTGGCTGCGTTAATTCGGGTTGTGAAATGGTTTGATGGGATGAAAATTGTTTCGGTTGCCTTGGGATTTGTCTCCAGCTCGATAAACGCAATTGATTAAGATGCTTATGTATATGTTAAGTAGATTACAATTGACGCAGTAACATTGATGTTACTGCATAGGGATTAGTTGTGAAATTATGTAAATCAGTGCCCTGTGAAGGATATCGATAGATTATATTGTCTGCTTTGAATTATCGAAGCGTATAAATGGCCAGTGGAACTCTGAAAATTGTTACCAATAGTTTCTTGTGTTATGGAACTTTGCTATTCAGATGTCAATATTTTGTCATTGGCATGTACCCAGCTTTATACTGCGAACATATGTTGCGATTAAAACTAATTTATACTAGAAATTGTTCAGTCAGTTATTGAGAAGTGAAAATGGAATGGGGTGAACGTATATATCTCACAATTTAGTTACAGTGCTTTGATGTAATTGAATAAACCATTCACGACGTAAATGGGATTGTAATAACAATGCACGTCTAAGGGATGATTTTCAAAGGAAAGCACCAAATCCTAAACCAACAGCAGCTGACTGCGCTCAAATGTTCTCTCAGAACACGCAAATTTTCCATTTTCAACAATTAAGGATGAAAGACGCCAGCGGAACGTTACACGAGTCCATATTCCTCTCAAAAACCGTTTCCAACTTTCTCAAGCACGCTATATACCAGCTCTTAAACGCAACCCAGAAACCACTCGCCCAGTTTCCATTTCTCTCCTCCACCCCGTACTCGCCATTCACTTCTCCCGGGCTGCAAAACCACACGGGCGAGAACGAAGCATCAGCCAGCGGGAGGCCATCGCGTCGCGGTTTCGCCCATTCGACGATTACGCAGTGCTGCAGCCCGCGAATCACCACATCCCCGTGGCAATTACGTGAGATTAATAGGCCCGGGCCCGTCGCTGGTGAAAAGCAGCGCTGTTAAAACGATATTTATCGGTGATGGTTCGTCTCTCCTCGCGGCTGAACGAGTTGCGACGGTAGATATCTGCGTATTGATTTTTCGAGGGTGTAGGCGGGCGAGAGGCTGTGTGAAAGTTTTACGCTTTATCGAGCGCGATTATACAAATATATTGGGGTGGAGGGGTTATGGGGACAGGGTTTTTTGCTGGCTAGGAAGCAAAAGTGCGCGGATTTTAATAAAGCATCGCGGCGGTGGCTTTAGTGGCTGTGGATGGGAGAGGAGAGAGGATGTTTATGGCGCCATTTTCGTTAAAGCCGGCTGGCCGGCTGGCAAATCGCTGTTTTATGGATTGCGAATAACCAGCAGATGCTTTTTGGTAAGGGCGTTTGTGTGTGTGCGAAAGGGGATATTTACATTTTATAGGAATATTTTAGGCGGCGCTTCACATACTCAATTATTACGGTTCATGAAAGATGCAAGAAAGGAATTAACAATTGTTAATGTTAACAAGTTTAATAAACTTTTTAAATAAAATTTCAATATTGACGGTGTCGTTAAAATTGAATGTTTATATTTTCTTAATTCAGAAAAACGTATTCTAAAAATATAGAGCTCATCAGAATGATAACAAAGGCAATCGCTAAGACTTTCTTCAATTACATCATCGCAGTTTCATCGATTTTCTCATCATCTCTTCTGTAGATAAAGGAGAACACGCTACGCTCGTGAACGAGTTTCGGTATTTTTTGCTCTGCCACTGATCGGCCTGATGATTGTCATCGCAGTTTGTCGGCAATGTTCGAGCACGAAGCGAAGCACGATGTATATCACACTTCGTGCTCGAACATCACCGAAAACCTGGATTAGATATTGCCAATTCCCAATTGCTCGTGTGTCCTTCGCTGCCGTCGTCGCCGCCGCCGTCGGAGGGTATTTCGTTTTCCTTTCCGGTGTAATTGGAACGTGAATTCATTACCATAAGTTTGCGATGATGGTTATGAAGAAAGTCGACAATTTTTATATATAAAATTTTTTGAGATAAGTTTTGAGCTTTAAAAGCTTTTTATGCAAATTATATAACTTTTCATGATCTGATTTATATGGATATAACAAGGTTTCAAGTATCTTTCATGAAATCAGCTTTAAATTTCATATTCGTTGCCGTAATATGTGCTCTGCAAACTTTTACCAGTTCATAATTAGTTTTTTTCCGCCTCGCGTATAATCTACGTTGATCATATGAAATTCTCGGTTAAAGTATATTAAAAATTCATTTCGTTTTTATATCTGTTTTTTATGTTATACATTTTATACTAACAAATTTGACTCGACTATTATAACTTTACTTTGTAATTTTTTTTACAACTTTAAAGAGACGATCTTTACATCTCAATAAGCATCTCAATATCTACTATCATTTAATATTAACATTACATGTGTTTGAAATTTCGAATGTTCATAAAGAACGAAATATTAACTTAAAGTTTGTAATTTTGGTTAGAATTCGTCTGAATGGCTTTAGTGGTGACTGTAAGAGTAAGAAGTGAGGAAATAAATTTTTTATCATTTTTAAACGTATTAAGTAGCCAAATTCTGCTTAATTTGAAAATGGCAAAAATCTTTCGTTCACTAAGAACGTTCGAAATTTCAAGCACCTACATTATATACTTTTATGCAGCACCATATATTATATTACATAAAACCATTTTCCCTTTAAATATCTTTAACACCTTCTCACTCACTCTCATAAATTATTTCTCACGTCGCAGCACCGATAGCAACCGTGGAATACTTCGCCAATCAAATATTCCGTGCATAGTTACAGAAACACGTTCGCTCGCACGAGAAGAAGAAGACTCGCGCGTGCGCGCTATGCGTTCGATAAGCCGATAAGTGTGGCGTGGGAAACTACACGCGTATATACCTGCGATGAAGCACTTTTTTCTCTCCCTCTCGTGAATTCCTACCACCACCTACCTCGCGCGACAGAGAATGTTACAGAGGAACTTTTGTTTCGACGTCTCCGTCGTTGGATATATATATATAGTAGTGGAATGGAGGAACGAGGTGGGAGTTTATTTCATTACTTAGAGAAGCGCGGCGCACATCGCGTCGATATCGATGTCAATGGATGTTAGAGAGAAATGTACCTGGGATCTTGCGAAATTGCCAGTGATCGTAATACGGATTAGCACGCTGGAGGAGAGTGCCGAGAGAGTTGAATTTTTCGATAAATGTTATCGCGTTTTTCTCGTGAAAATAAAATTTTACGCGATTTCTTTGCGAGAAGTGAAAATTGATGTATATAGCGCTACATGGGAAATTAGTAATTGGTAAACTTAATAATTCTTAATGAATTTCGTCGTGGAATATCCAACGAGGTTCTCATTTTCATAAGCAGCTTTTCCTAATTATTCAAAAAGCCAGTTCTTATTTTAATTACGTGAAAACATTGAGGTGAGATTAAATTTTAAGGTCGTCTTCGCGTAAAAGTTCAAGGGTAAAGTTTGGATTACTTCCGAATAGTATACGCATCAAATATTTAAGATCAAATGAACATAAAATAACTTAATAACAGGAATACCTGAACCAACGTTTACCAGTACCCCAACCCCTGCACTGGTTTCCCACAAAGAACAAACAAAAAATGCCTACACCGAGAGAAACTTGTAGAGTATAGTAGCGCTGGGACACACTTGAAATGTGGGATATCTACTGTTAAAATAATTATTATTTAAAAACTAAAATTTGCTACGAAAATCATAAAAATTACTATTTTTAACAGTAAAAATTCCACATTTCGAGTGTGTTCCAGCGCTACTACAAAACTCTCTGTACCAAATCACTCATGCCCGTTAATATGATTCTTTAAAGTGATGATCGATAGCGCCACCGC
Organism: Torymus auratus; assembly: GCA_900474315.1. Taxonomy (NCBI): domain Eukaryota; kingdom Metazoa; phylum Arthropoda; class Insecta; order Hymenoptera; family Torymidae; genus Torymus; species Torymus auratus. Next base: position 14,610 of record UXGD01000136.1, read on the forward strand.
GTGACGTCAGCTCATTAACTTGGCGTGTAACGGAATTAAGCTCGATATAATAGTCGTTATATTTATCCAACGACTCTGTATACGCGTATACCACAGCGGAGCTTTATCTCGCGAGCGATCGGAATCGGAGCCGCCCTCTCTGCGCGGACCGCCAAAACACGCGCGCGTGTATATCGCTTATCGACCGAGAGAGCGCGCGTGACGTCCTATACTAGGTCTCGCACGCGCTTTGATCGTTTATCAGAGCCTTAACAATGAACGGGTAGATCTTTTTAATGCATATGTAATTTATGACGTCTCGGTGTACAATAAATTTACGTCAAGGTGGAAATTGCCGAGGAAGTGTATCGACTTTTATATTACCGTAGAGGCTCTTTTGTGACGTGTGTTTTGTTTAAGTGCTTTTTTTTCAAAGTTGGAAAGTCATTCATTTTAGAATTGCTTTTTATCGCTGCTCGGGGCTATTTATTATTGAAGAAAGAGCGTATCTTTAATCTGACATTTCTAGGAACTATTTTATGCAGCATGAATATTTGTAAAATATTGGAAAATAAAATACTACTTCCTAAGGTAACTAATGGATTTTAATTTTTCAGTATTGATTAAAGCCTATAAACAATGAAATTTTTATCTAAAGCTTTGTTTTAAAGTTATTTTATACTATAAATATTAAATCTACAATTAAAATTAATATTATGAGTATAAACGTGAAGTAAATTTTTTTTTTTTTTTCATTGCACTTCAACGTTGCAATCTTCAGACCCTTGGTAAATACTGAATGCTATTTATTATTGTGATATTACTATTAGAAGTTTTCATCTACAGTTCAGTTCCTTCACCACCAACTTTCGGTAACCCTAGATCCCCGAATTCCCGCTTCAAAAAGCACAGACTCTCTTCTCCTCCAACCGCACGACTTGTGCAAAACCCGAGAAGGACGAGAACAGGAATCTTATCGACACGAGCTCCGCCGGGTGCAAAAGCAGATCCCTGTTATCGCATCGCAGGATACATCCTCCTCCTGTTATCCTCGCGGAAGGAAAGCCTCGATCCCCGTTGCCGGAGGGCGGCAGCACCTCCTGTCTGTACTCCTCCTCGCTCCCCTCTAGGAAATCGATCGGCAGGAAGCACGCACGTCGAGGGATGGCGCCACTCTCTCTGCTCTGTATCACACAGTTATATATACACACATCGCATTTTCAACGACGAGAAAAAAAAAGCACGGCCGCGAAATAATCGATTGCAGGAAGCAGTGGCTGCTGCGCCCCAGACGCGAAGGAAGAGGCAGCCGTTAAATAATTTACAAAATGGAGAGCCATTAGACGGACGCCGTCGTCGCGCCGGGACTTTAAATCGACGTAATTGAATGATGCGACTAGGGAGGAGGAGACGACGGCTGGCGAGAAAGAGTTTCTCCCTTGGATTTTTTCTTTATTTCTTTTTTCGTACTTGGATGACGCACAGGAATATTCCGGTAGGTATTAAAGAGGGGATAGGGATGATCTTTTATCGCGGAGGCGAGGATGAAATTTTCATTTTGAATTTATGATAATTCGGCGCGATGCGGTGAGTACCGCCCTGAAGCTGACGAATGGAAGGGCCGTGAAAAGATTCTTGTGACGTCGGCGAGAACGCGTAAGAGCTGGCGTTATTATAAGTAGATGATGAAGATGTATAGACGGAGATTGGGGGGTGAATTACGAGGCGGAAGTCAATGAACTGCGAAAAAAGTTTAACTTTCGTAAGTAAAACTCAGCTTTTTCTTCTTTCTTTTTACTTAGGCGGGAGTTTTTAAAATTATTTATCGTTCGCTGGAAACGCGATACGGCACAGATCAATATTGGATTTTATTGAAGAATGCTATTCAATTTGATATTGTTGAAGCGCGTCGAATTCATGTCCGGTGTAGGTCAAGAGATGCGAAATTAAATTCTATTGGTACACCAGAGGGTTTTCTTGTCAAAAGTGAAGTTTTTCAGGAATCTTGTTCTCTCGATTCGATATTAAATTCTTTTCGTGTCAACAGAACTTGACCCAAATACTACGTAGAGTTTGTTTGACTATCAAAATTTTGATCGGCATGTAAATTGAAATTGTCTATTTTGGTATGTCAAAAGTTGAAAGAATTTGGGATTTTTACAAATCGCTTTTTTCTCTTGTAAAAAGTATAAATACTGGTCATAGGGGTTTGTAACAATGTAAAAGCCAAATTATGCTATTAAAAATACAGTTGAACTTTTCAATAATAGTTTATGAGGTTCTCTGTGATAGAATAATTAATAACACGATAACAAGATATATTAATTTAAAAAAACTTACATGACCTGTGTCTACACTAAGACCTGCGTGAAAGAAAGCTTGTCGTATTTACCTGGAACAGAGAAAAAGAAAAATAAACGTTAAAAAAGTTGTTTACCAGAGGCACAAGACAATGCTTCGTCGACGACGCTATGAATAAAAAAAAAACGAAAAGAAAAAGAAAGTGGAGTATCTACAACAAGGAGAGTCTTATCTCGAGCGGGCGTCAGTTACACTAGCCGAATGATTTTATCGCGAAAACACCTGCGCTTCCTACGAGCGTGGCATCCGTCCAAAGTATTCCGCTGGCGCTATGATATTCGTGTTAAAGGGGACCTGCTGGAACGCCAGTTAAAGAAAACACTTTTTTTTGCGTCTTCAAGTACGCTGCGACAAGAGTGGATGATGACGTAGTTCGCGGTAAAAATACATTCCAGAGAGCGAGTAGCAGAAGACGATTTGTCGGAAAATTCGGTTTATTATTCCGTTCGCGGAAAAGAAAGAAATATTCGCTTAACCTTTATTTCTCTTTTCGAGAATTATGCGAAAGCTTATTATCGGGGGCAATAAGCGGGAAAAAGTGGAAAGTGCGCACGCGGTTTCGAGAATTTATAGGACATATAAATTTCTAAGGACGTTAAGAGGATAAAACACTAAGGTTGCGGGACATTTTTATAATTGGTATACAAGATTTATTATTAAAGTTAACATATCGTATTAAAATTATCAGAAATATCTTAAATCTAGAGATCCTATCAATAAGACCTTCGTCAAACGCTTCTCCAACATATCAATTCCAATAACTCAACCGTCCTCCCACGCACGGAAAAATCAAACCTTCGAAAAGCTCTCAGCCCGATTATAAGTCACGGTCCGTTAATGCCACTCGTACCCTTCGCTCAGCCACATCTCTTGAATCCAACCACAAATACCTCGTCTTACTTTCGCAAACGAAACCGCGCACCACCACCTTTTACACGCGAAATGAAATCTCACACCTCGCCTACGTTGCATCACTTTAATCGACTTGAAAACGCGCGAGGTCGGAGATTAAGGATTTTTCCCTCGCGGATGAAAGGCTTAGGAAGCATCAGTCGAAATGCGAGCTGTCGAAGGTCAGGTTGCACACACACGTGTGTTGAAACGTCGCCGGTTTCAATTAGCTGAGGCGCGACAACTACGTCGATGGTCTTGGAAAAGGGACACGCCGCGGAAATTAGTCGAGCCCATTCATGTGCTAGAGTCGGCGCGGTCAATCGAGGACGATTAAGCTCCAATTTCCGGTACGATTCGCGTTTTTATCACAGCTAGTGTATGCGTGTGAGTAAGTGGACGGAGGTGTTGCGTAATGGCTAGGAATTGTTGTTGCTGCTGCGTGGTTAGGGGAAGCGTGTGTGATGTGAATGGAATGAAGTATTTCGAGTTGGGAATTTTTCGGGTAGGGTATAGCGTGTGTTTGATACATTAGTGTGGATCTAAATGACCATCAAAGGTGAATTTAATTTGAGTATGTATATTTTTTTAGGAAATACTTTGTGTTTGGAGAAAATTATTTTAGGATTAGAAACACGTAAAAGTACTATTTGAAGCCCCTATATAAATTAGGCCGGGCAGATAAAGATCTCGATAGAACAATATACGTGGTTCATTAAATGATTATTTAATGTCGTTAGTTTAGAATTTCATTTTATACTGACCAAACTTTATCATGGAGTTATGTATCGATAACTAAAATTTATAGTTATTTGTGTCATATATTATTAGCCAGATAAATTTATAAATTAATTCGATGTTCTCATACATACTTTACGGGGATGCATAGAAACTGATGAATTCTCGCAATCCATATGATTACCTAATATTATGATTCGCGCAGCCCTGTAAATATTAATATCACTCGATAACTAATTATTGGAATGTCCACGTCACAATGCCACACACACATCCCACTGGAATGCAATGCTGTATTATCACGTGGTTCTAGAATAACTTCAACGCGTTATTAATAACGATTATTATATCCCACAATAACAATTAAAATTGACAACATTAATCTCGGCGTCATTTTCCGCCTGAACTCCAGCAACGTCGAAAAATCAATCTTCACCACCCACGTCACCCTTACACATACACTCATCCCTTTATGCACTTACTCATCGTCACTTAGGCTCTACCTCCTTCCCCGCGCTCTGGCACTTTTTAATCAAATTGCAGGGGCCTGCATCGTGCCCCCAAGACTATATAGCCCCCTTCCAGCTCCCTTTCACGCGAAATTTTCTCTCTTACCGGGTAATTGACGCCCACGCAGGGATGACGGAAATGCGCGAGCGGTTGCGCCGAAACAAAGGCCCTTTCACGCGCTCGTGAGCGCATATATATCGAAAACTCAGCGAGAGAGCTAGCGATCCGCGGTTCAGCTGGAACGCTGGTAACAGAGCAGCAGTAGCTCTTAGCTTCTTGCGAAGTACGTAATTAGTGTTTCACGTTAATTTGCCTTTGCGAGGTTAAATGCGCCGTATAGAAGAGGGAGTTGCTCTTCGGCGACTCTCGAATTTTCGTAGTTCGGGAGAGTGGAGGTGGCGAGTTGCTTTTTTCCTGTTTCGGGGTAAGAGAAGAGGGCGAGGCCTCGATCTCCTTTTTTCCCTTGTCGAGGACTAATTATCAGTTGTGGCGTGTAGCGGAGGGAGAGAGCTTGGAATGTAATTTGAATGTCGCCTTGTGACGGGGAAAAGACGAACTGAATACGTAAATCGAAGAGTTATTTTTTAACCAGACCGTGTAGGATATATATATCTTCGTAACAAGATGCCAATTTATTAGATTTTCTAGGTTGAAAGTACTTCTTCTCTTATTAATGTTTTCTTTCAATTCCAGTATAATTGAATTTCCTGGGATTATTATGTTTTTCGTCATAATCGTTTATAATTTCGGCTCGACAAATATTTCAACCGAATAATCTAGCAGTAAATAAAATGTCCTTTTTCTTGACAGTCAGCTGCAAGCGCTCAACAAATCGCCCTAAAACTAACTTATGACCGTTTGCATATTTATGCGTCAACACACACATACGCCTCGCGAATTCCGCGGCGCTCCGCATTTGCAATTCAAGCGACAAAAGCCGTAAGGATTATCACGAGACGGCCTCGCGACGCTTCCTATATATCGTTCCCAAAAGAAAGGTCGAAACTTCAGGAAGAGAGACAAAAGAGAGAGAGAGAGAGAGAGAGGACGAATCTTTTTAATATGCATGCAAGGTGTGTTTATATCCCGTGCGAGCATTACGGGAGCTAAAGCCGCCGGAGGGGGACAGGAAGCTTGGAATCGTGACGAACGTTCAGCCGTACCGTTACGCTTCGTCGGACGTCCGATGGAAAGTTCGTAAAAAGAAGTTTATGTAACAGTGCGGGTGGGGCTGCTGCATTGTGTGCGATGTATCGGGTACACGGTAGTTTCGGGGCTTTATGGACTGTTGTAGTATATTTTTCTCTTCTGTTGAAGATCAGATTTACAAAATGTATAGCAGAGATGATATGTATACAGAGCAATGAATAATGAGAATAAAACGTTGAAAATGTATTTTTCTTAACAAATTCGTTCATGTGCAATAACAAAGAAAGCGCAGTGATTTCAGAGTGGCCCCTACTTCGTTTATAATTAGGTAGCATGCCCTAATCCGATAATCCAATAAAGAAAGCTGCACTTCTTCTTCACTTATTTTTTTCTTTCTCAATGCCTCGATAGTTGTTTTGTTTCGTCGGGAGTTCCATTAACTGCGTTCTTTATAATTCCATTTTGTTCTTTATCTTTAAATAGAATTGCGTAATTGTGTTACAGTAAAAATAGTTTCCAGCTGTAATTAAGTCTTTTGAGAAAGTGATTTCGCAGTGCATAAAAGAGCCGGGATACTTGGAAATTGGATACACGAGAAAGAGTCGTAAATTTTTAATTAACTTTAATAACGAAACATGCTTAATCAGTAATACAAGTATTAAGCTTGTTATTAGAGAAATACTGTTTGCAGTCATAGTCTACAAATCCAGTTCAGTGTGCAACTTCAAAATTAGTTACTAACTAACTTTAGTTATCAAAAGTTCTACACTATAGTCCCACTCGTGTCAACCTTGCAGATTTCAACCTCACAATAATTTTGTCTCTAATATAAGTCTCTACAATAAGCAAGAAAGACAACAGTCAACTTCCAACCAAACAGAAAAGGTGCAAAAACCAAAATCTCGACACAACAGAACTGATATGAAGATAAAAGAGAGGACAGAAAGAGAGAGAGAGAGAGAGAGAGAGAGAGAGAGAAAAGTGTCGACACGAACCTTGAAACAGATGATTCAGGCTGGTACCCTTGAAACACGTGCAGCCCATAATAAATCCCATCATCGGAGCATCAACGCCGGGCCTCGGTTATACATATATATCACTATACAGCACCAGCAACTTCTCCACACCAACCCTCTCACTCGCGCAATATCAATCTCTATCTCTCGCGCTCTCAGGAACGACAACATCAACAGAGTATATCTTAACGCACTGTCTTCACGTCTGTATATTATATCCAGCTCTGTCCTCGCACTCAGCTGCGGTCCGACGACGACCATAAGCCTCGTCGGCAGCGGCAGCGGTGGCAGTAGCGGCACACCAACTGGGCCGCCGCTAACGCGCTGATGGCGCGGGCTAACGGGCCCGCCGTCGACTCGCCCACGCAGCCGCTGCTGCTCATCGTCACGCGCGCGCGTGGCACGACTTGATAATAAGCGTAGCACTTAAGTCATAACGCGCGATGTCTCTCGGCCTCTGCGTCCTCTCTTTTTTGTTCCTTTCTTTTGTTTAACGAGCGCGATGATAAATGGAGGTTAGCAACCGGCAGCGCGACGATGACGACGACAAAGACGATGTGGTTGGCGTTGCTGGCATTCTTTTTAGCTTTTGGGCTGATCGAAGTGTGATGATGGTCAGCTTATCTGTTGTTCAGAAGAGGTTGACAATGATGTTGGGCGGAGGAAGAACTAATTTGGCAGTGGTGATAGTGGTGGTGGTAGTGGTGGTCGTGGTAGTGGGGCGGAGTCGCGCGGTTGGTCGGTTGGCTAATGAGGTGTGTTGTATGCCGACGGTATTGCTATAGGTGTACGAATAATAAGTGGAGGACTACGGTACGACAATTTGATGCTAATTACGTTAAGAAGTACGCTAAGAATATCTGTACGCTAAAGATAAAACTATTTACGATAAAACAGCTATGGTTTGAGATAAGTTTATGTAGTACATTGATGATGATGATGATGATGATAATAATGTTCGAAGATTGTAATTCTATTGTGTACGAGACTAATTTCTAGACAACACTCTAAAAGAAGATAAATTCCTGCGTAATAAGTAATCTTATTGCACAGGAATGAAGACACTGACCACCACAACATTCAGCAGTCACCAACTACATCCACACAAACTCATATTACATCTCTAATTAACAATGCAGCTTATTTGCTCTGACACAACGCACAATTGCACGTTTTAGTCTTACACACATGTGTCTTATTTGCTTCACCCGAGTAAATCTCTACGTCGAATTGCAATCTCAGGACGCACATACATACACACGCACACACAACGCATTAGTTTTAACGAGCACTTCCGAGCGTATCTTTCGCGCCGCGCAGGAGGCCGGATGCGTGCGAGAGTATGTCGCTCTGGTTCTGGACCTCCTCGCGGATGAGAGTGAGAGAGAAAATACGTGTACGGTCATGGCCGAAGCGCGGAGTGAAAACGGGGATTTGTATAAGAGAGATGAAGCTAATCTGAGTTGATTTGGATCCAATGTTTTTAGAGCAGAAATTCTTAGGATGTATGATAATATGTATGGATGGTATTGTAGATATTATTTTATTTTATAATTGGAATGCAGTGTCGTCGAAGTTTATCTCGGTATTATTTCAAGCGTTCAATTAATCACGGTCGCGGAACCGATGTGATCAATAGCATGTATGCTATAACTAAATGCTTAATCAAAACGACACTTGTTTGGCACTTTATCAAGAGTTCGTGTTTAAATTCAACCGAATATAAGATACTTGTGTATTCGACTAAAAATATTTAGCCAACGTTATATGAAAATAATTGAAATCTGCTATAAAGTTTATCAAGAATAATTGCATTCCATTGCATTGTTATTTTTATTTCATTACACGGTGATATTCGGGTTCCCTTTGTAATATTGGTAATAACTACCTGAGTGATACATCTACGCGGAAGAGTAAGAGATAATTCCTATAGTTATATTTTTCTTGGGATCCTTCTCTCTCAAGTACATTTTCCAAGAAAAATTCCATAGCTTTTCAATTACAATTACCCTCGGAAGACGCTGCTACTCAAAAGCCAGCGGATTGCTCGCGCACGCAAGCTCGACATCAGCCTTCTGACGCAAATCCAAACGATTTCCTTCACCCCTTTCCTCCGTCATCCCTTCCCACATCCGCAATAATACGAAGCTTCCGCGCGCGTTTTCTTCTTTTTTTTTATTGCACTATCCGGGCGTATACACGTGTAATAACTGGCCTGGCAACCGCCTGCTGTAGCTGCTGCTGCTACTCTGCACGGCGCGTGGCAACACGCAATCCGACGAATCGATATTAAATGCAAGAGGAGTAGGACCGCACGTGTGTGTATGTGTACGTGTTTATTGGATGCTCCGTCGACGCTACTGCTTTGACGGTTTATTTAATTAATTGTTCTTCGCCGCATCTAGATACGTGGCCGCGCGTGTCGTGTGTATCTAGTGGGGATGCGTCATTAGTTGGACCCGAGAGGGAGGTGTATAGATGTACGTGTGCAACGAGTGGAACGCTTTGCTGGGGTTGGCGTGTGGAAGCTGCGAGGATGAGGAGATTCAGCGCGAATTGTGGTGAGAAAAAAGTGTTTCTTATTGAGTAAAAGCGGCGATCGAAGTTAAATAGTTGTTTAAGTATGTCGGCGGTGTTCTGTTTATATGTTTAAGTCTCAAGCTATAAAATAGGCGCTGTGAAAAAGGTTATCGTAGATGGCAATCATCTCTATGTAGAAATAGTCAACAAAGAATCAAGGTTTTTTTGCAGTCATCCGTCATTCTTAACAACAGCAGTTACTATGATTGACGTAAATATGCGAATAGCGCAGTATCTCTGACCTATCTGACACGCGAGAAATGTCATCAAAAGGATATGGACACAATGCTATTCAAACCAAAAACAATCCCACAGATAAAATATCCGACAAAAATTAAAACCTCGTTCCTTTGAAAATCGTACATCTACATTTTGAAAATATATGTTTTAAAAGCTAATTATCTCGGGGCCTTTGAAGTACCTACCCATCACTCATCATCTCTTTCTCTCCCAAAATGCAGCAGTAGCAGCATTTGCGAACGAAATAACGACACTCGGTCCAGCGAGCTCTCTTTTCAATTTTTCGCGTTTCAATTAAACCGAAACAACTCGAATTTCCCATCCCTAAAACATCATCCTCCAACGACCGACATGTCATCACCGCTACTATACTATATCACACATACATACAGGTACACGTACATTCTAGCTAACACGATCTCACGAATTTTCATAAACTTTGTCGGACGCCCAACGACCCGCTGACCCGTGGTGAACCGCATCAGCGAACCTCCCTCCACCCATCGGATCATCCAGGATCGGTTTCGAACGCTCTTCGCCATATTTGCAATCTGTGTTTTTGCTCGCGTTCAACATAGAAAGTCACGACCCGGCTGTCGCGATCGATATCATCGAGCGTAAATAAGACATTTAGAGAACCGGGTAGTTTTTACGTGTATATATAGAGCAAATGTAGGGGCTTTTAATAGAAGCGTGTTTTTGTGCTTTCAGGTTGGGGCGAATTACCGACGGTTAATAATGCACGAGGTTAGAGTTGGTTATAAGATGCATGGGGAACAGTGCTGGCTCGCCCCACGTCGCGATTAATGTTTTAAGGCGAACGTGAACGAGATTTGCCAAGCGAGGGTAGCCGTATACGGCTGTATACATAGCGCTCTGGGGCGTACGAGAGCATCCGCACTTTAGATCTTCGGGGAGTCATAGAGGAACGGTGCGCACGACTGGGTGAAAAAGTTTTTGGATTTTTTTGAAAATGTTGGTTTGATAAACTTATATTTGTTCGGGGTCGAATGTCAAAGCATATGAGATAATTTCTGTGGTTAATGAGGTACTGTTGCTATGTTTGCTGAAATGGGGTTGGATTACAAGCAAACCATAAATGTATACACTGATTACACTGTAAATACCGATTAATACTAATAACGTATAGAGAACTCAATAATGTATATCCTGTAATGATGTTTGATTCTGGTTTATAATATGTCCGACTGAACATGACCTCTACTACTGCTCATTACACTTCTATACTGGTTATTCCCGTTCACCACTTTGATTGCACATCGTTTACAAAGGATTGTAAGTAAACATCGTCCCGAATGATATCTAAAATGCAAACCACCCCATAGTACCAACATTAGCAGCACCGTAGCTTTCAACGAGATTGGCGTCACGGGAAAAGCGATGCTTTTCATCTGTTTTGTTACCTCTTATTATCTCGGTTGTTTGAATGGAGACTTATGCGCGAAAAGGGGATTCTAGTATGACGTGAAAGAGCGAGCGAACAACGAAGTATATTCCGTAATAGAAGGCAGGCGTTTTAATCGTGGGCTCCAATTTACTTAATTCCATTAATAGCGCGCAATTAAGTCTCTCTCTCTTCCGTAATTTAATATTCAGCGCGGGCCATTGAGCAAAAGTTTAGCCCCTGCTTTATGTACAATAATTACCGTGTCTCATGCATTGTGGAAAAATGGAATTCCGAGCAATTGAGTTTATAGCATCCGCGTGTAATTATAGCTGACAGCCACGTACGCTTTAATCAAGCTAATCTTTTCATCGCTACCCACCTTGCAAAGTACGCATTTAATGGGTTCCTAATTAATAAATCTTTACATAAATGTCATCAATTTCGTTAACAACCTCTCGATAAATACAAATCACGAATGACGTTTCATCAGCCATTAAGCTCTGACGCTGACCCTCTCCCGAACGCTCTCACCAAACAAAAACACAGCCATCAAGGAGAATCAACGACTTCCGTAACATCAGCCACACGCGCACGCAACCCCTTTCGATAACAAAAGTGAAAAACGATCTCCCGAACCTCCCACCACCTCTGCATAACATCTCTTCTAGGGCCTAAGGGCGAATAACACACCCGTATCACACACACACGCATGTGACGCTCGATTTCTAGAAGAGTGTTGGGACAGAAAAAGACGGGGGTCCGACCGCTGCGATAACGGAGTGAGGAGCCCTCGAGGAAAGAAACGAGGTAAGGAGGTTTTTTGTCGGGTGACCTTTTCACAACGGCCCGGAAGGGAGCTAAATTCGACGCCCAAGAGAGAGTGGAGCACTTTTTTTTTGGAGAGCGTGAGAAGAGAAAGATTTCACTTTTATACGGAATAAAAAAAAAATCGTTCTGTAATGAGCGCAAAAGGGAGAGAGTACGCGCGAACGCGTATTCGCCAGCAGTGGCAGTTTCAGGTCAACAAGGGGAGGAGAGAGAGAGCTGGACAGACACACGGTGGCAGAGATTTTTCACGATACCTAGTTTTCACGCTGCGAATGTTTGCTTTAATTTCGAAAGTTCGGAAAGTTTCCTCTCGCCGAGTGTCCGCCGCGCGGTGAGTATTTAACGTACGGAAATGAAAGCTTATATACTGACGAAAATAGCGTCCAGTCCTCTCGCTCTCGTATTTTCGGATTATTTGTCTTGCTATTCGCGACGTCGCTATTATACGGCTATTGATAGCCCCCGCGTTGCTTGGAAATCAAGCGCGCGACCCACATCCAATGGTACGTTTATGTGCGGTTGGTGACTTCGCGCTCGCGGTTTAATTAATCGCGCTCTTTGCTATCTATGCAAATACGAGCTGGCGCGCGTATAACGACGCGTCATTAGTTACGACTTTGCCCTAATGAGCCATATGTTTTACACACCTTTTGATATGAAAAGAAGAAACTTTCTTTTCAGAAAGCGCGGGTAGGTGAAATTTGTATGAGACAAACAGTCGGGTGTTGCATATAGATTGAATGTGTATTACGTGGGTTTAAGGAAACCGTGAAAGAACGTTTAAAAAAAAGGTGAGGATGTCGTACAAGGGGATGACGGTATGTACACGTCGCATCGAAAACTGGATGCGGAAATGGTTATTCGAGAATTCCCATATTGCTGTGGAAAAGGAAGAGGAGCGAACTTCGTATTCCTCACTTTACATGTCGCGAAGCGTTATACACTTTTATTGAAAATCCATAAAGAGCGACGTTTGCATAGGGACCACCTTATCGGGTGAACTTTCACCCGAATATGAAGAGAATGAAGAGAAAATAGCTTGACAATGAAACCGTGTATCAAAGCTTTGAAAGCATGTTTGTTGGGTAATTAAGCTTTAAAGTAGTTCGTTATTAATGAAACAGTGATAATGTGGATAATCGAAGTTCCACGGTAAGAATTATAGATGGACTATTTAAATAGGTTATCATGTGCAGTTAACAACTAATGTGCTCGACAAATTAGCTGATTAAGCTGTTAGAGACTGGTAAGTTGATTAGCTAACCAGTTAGCAATGCGAGCTATGCGTATACTTTTTATCGATCTCCCCAGCGCTTCGCTGCTTGATTAATAAATTTCTTTTCAACCTGTTGTTCTTCCTACCACAGTACCTTCTTTTATTTTTAAATTAAATTTATAAATAGCGCTCCACTATACTAAGCTAATTAAATTTCCACGCCTCAACGGACCTCAAAAGCGCTTAAATCCTAATAACCTTAATCCCCTCAAATACTTTAAGTACAAAAAGCAGCTGTTAACTCTGTTTTACGATAACCGCAAATATTTCCCCCACACGCTTATCCGTTCACCAGGTTACCAATATATCCTCGATGTTTACCTTTGCGAGCCCAATGACCGATAAATCCGCGCAAAGACTGTCAAGGAAATCACTCCAGCTCCGACTAAAGCCCCACCGACGCGCCGCCCCACGTAAACAGCGATAAACCACGTAAAATGATCGACCACAGAATTTCTTTTTCTTCCCAAGCTCGGAGAATATAAAGGATCTACTCTATCCGCGCCTACACACGGAACCTCACTCATCTGCGCGTGTTAGAGAGAGAGAACGAGGGGAAAAGCAATTAAAGTCCTTTGTGCGCAGCGATAAGAAGCCGGGGATATGCGCGCGCGAAGATTTAATTAACCCCGATGCGAGAGCGACGGCTCTCTCTCTCTCTCGTCATATCTGCGAGCGAGATTTCCACGCCGTGACGTTAATTGTGAGGATTGCCTCTGGAGGTGGAGAGGAGAGGTCGGGGAATTTTATTATACGGTGCGAATGATCGAGCAAAGGCAGCGGTTAGAGGGAGAGAGAGAGAGAGATGAGAGAGGAGGAAGCTTAGTGGCGCTCCTTTGCAGAGGAGTTTAGAGCGAAGGTTATAAACGTCGTGAATAATTTTGTACGCCGCCGCTCGGGGGGGTTACGGTGTACTTAGTTGCGACTTGACAGCAAGCAGACGATGCGGTGTGGTTCGTATATTATGTTTTTATCGAATAGGACGCGTATTGTAGATAAATCGGTTACAGTATTTATGTAGTTATTTTAAATTTTAGTACTCGAAGCAAGAACCAACCTGTTCCAGTCTAAAATTATCTTTTCCATTAAACTCGAACGACCGCAAGAAGCCGTTAAAAAACACACACACCACACGCCGAAAAACTAAAACAATTCCCATCGCGTAAGAATTAGTCGTCGTCGGGGCGACACACCGGGTGTCGTCCCATAAAAATCATACCCCCACAATCGCAGCAGTATAGTAACAAACTTGTTTACACACTCGAGAGCCGCCGCCCGCGCGTTCGCAATAAAAAAGTTTCGGCGACGTAAAAATGCAATCGCAGCTACTACCTACTACTACTACTACTCTATACCACCACAGCGATGATCCGCTCTCGAGCAAAGGTCGTCGGGCGGGAGTGTAACTTCACCAACTCTCTCTCCAGCGCTGAGCTGCAAACTTTCCGGACGAAAGAGAGGAAGGCTAACCGAATTATACCGGGCGGAGAGGTCGCGCCGCGGTTTTCGAGTACGCCGTACCGGAGACGACGGGAGAAATAAGCTGCACATGCGGGTGTGTATGTGTGTACATTCGTGAATATAAGGTGTTGGTTAAATGCGTAGTGGTAGTGGTGGACGTTTTTTGGACGGTGAAATTTCACGGTACCGCGGCGATGTGTTTAAGGGACGTTAGAGGTAATTTTGTTAGCGGACGAGTTGGAGCGAGAAAGTCGTTAAATTTGTTTGCCTGATGGAAATTGCCTTGCGGGTGGTATATAAAAATGTCATTAAATTGTGGCGGTGTGTAGAACAGGATTTTCTGTTTTATATATACGAGAGGAGACTTGTATAATAACGTTAATAAAAAGAGTTTCATTTTTGTTTTATTCCACCGGCTTGCATGATGATTCAGGGCAAATAGTGCACGCTGTGAAATTGAATCTCTTATTGAGCTGCGCTTTTCAATTTCGAAGCGCCGCGGAGGAAGACGTGCTGTAGAAAAGAGAATTTCAAAAGTGCCCCCCGCGGTTATCAATTTTAAGTATGAAACCGTAAAGCGGAAAGGATATTACAAAAGAACATTTTTAAACAAAAAGTATTGAAGAATAAAGTAGGCTAATAAAAGTTGATTAGCTGTATATAATATGCTAATTATACAGCATTTACTTTGAAACATTAATACGTAAAGGTACAACCACCTCCAAAGGCAATTCAGAAGCGTTCAGTAGTTCAAGAACCTCCGAAGTGCGCAGATAACCTCCTATTCTCACCCCCCGATCCCCAAAACAAACATACATCACAAATTTCTCATCGATTATTACACACACACACACAGGGCTGAGGGTACACCGCAACTTCTCCTCACCCTATCGCGCGCCACTCTCTCACACCCATTCAATTGCAAAACTTCCTAGTTCCGAATTCTAAATCCACCATCAGCCCTATCCCCTGGATATATACCAAGAGCTGCTCTTAGGGTTGGTATATAGTTATTCCGCAGGCTGTATACACGCAGGCAGTGAGCGAGAGAGAGAGAGAGAGAGACGCTCTCGTACAGCCGTAAATCAAACTGCCGCTGGTCAGGCGGGGTATATTTCACGCGATCGAACGTCCGCCGCATTCGGTATGCGCTGCCGCCGCAAGCGAGAGGGAGAGAACTTCGACTTGGCGCGACCTGACAAGTTGGCGGCGGCAGCGGCCACCGCACGCGCGTATACGGAGAATGGCAGGTAATCAATGCGAGAGCGAGTGAGCGTGTATATATACGTATTCCGGTTCGAGTCCGTTTTCGAGAAAATGCGCCTCTCGCTTCGTTTTGATTAGGATATATATGTATCCATACAAGCGCTACGCTATTTTGGGAAGCGAGGGAGTTGATAGGTCATTCGTGCCTGGGGATATTTGTAAGATTGTGCGGGTGCGTGGGTGTAGTGGGAAAATTGAAATCTTTATATTGATGGGGGGTCGGTGCTTTTACCTGGGATTAAGTGTACGATAATTTTTTGTTTCAATTTGGATGGTAATTATGGTGGGTGTATGTATATTTGTGAGCAAATGGAGCTCGGGTTTTGTCGAATCATGGGTGCATAGATTTTGTTTGATCTTGATATATATGCGCATTAAGTAAAGTAGTTGACGTAGTTGGGTTCACGTGGGAAATCAGGTCAAATAACTTAAGTGCACGTCAAAATAAGATTAGGCATCATATACTTTTAACCTTAAAGTTAGATGGAGTGTAGTAGGTTAATAACGTTATCTTTCATCTACGCTGATGAATTTGGGATAAATTTATGTGTTGACGACTTTTTGATTCTCTTCTGAAAGATTGATAATAACACAAGTAATAGAATAGATCAGTCGAAACGGAATTCCAGATAAAAAGGCACTCGAAAAACAATCTGCTTCCACAAAAGGTCGGACTGCAATATACCATAACGGTTTCCTTCCCCTTTAAAAAAAACCTCTAAAAACAAACGAAAAAAAAGAACTTCGGCTTGGTAAATACCCGATACCCCGATCTCGAGCTACACACGCGCGCGCTCATAACTAAAACACACAGAGAATAAAAAGCCGCGTTCAATTTTCCAAAAGTATCGATCACCAACCTTTTTCCTCCTTCTCCTCCTACTCTCGCGAGCTCGTTAAAAGTGTATAACAATAGTAGTCGAGCAATATCTCGCACGCACGCCGCGGCGAAGAAAAAAACAGTATATACGCGCGGAATTCCCGGCCGTCACGAAGCGGCCGTTCATTTCTATCTCCTCTGCGCTCTTTCACCTATAATACCCACACACAGAGCTTTTTCTCTACCCACTCCTGTTCCCTCGGAAATGCTCGTTTCGCTCTAAGCATGTGCCTAGGCGCACGAGCGAGAGAGAATGGATGGTACGGGAATGAGAGAGCGAAAAAAAAGGAACGAATTGCACGTAGTTT
This sequence comes from Torymus auratus, assembly GCA_900474315.1. Lineage (NCBI taxonomy): Eukaryota > Metazoa > Arthropoda > Insecta > Hymenoptera > Torymidae > Torymus > Torymus auratus. Next base: position 31,501 of record UXGD01000136.1, read on the forward strand.
TCGCCGAGGAAAGAACGATGATGACGTATCGCGCGCGAGAAAGAGAGCTCTTGCACTGCTGCACGCGATTAAAAAGAGCCGCGGCTGCGCTAATTAGATCCGGCCCCGGGTCCATTATAACGCGGGCGCTCGCGGGATTGAATCAGCATCGACGCGCGGCATGGCAATTTATAGGAGACGGGCGCGCGACAATACCGTTAATATGATTGCGCGTTGCACCTGCGCGCATAATGCGTTCGTATCATTAGCCTAATCGCGAGTGAGAGAGTAGAAGAGTATATATATATAGAGAGGGATGGAAAAGTTCGTCTTGATGAACGGCTTTTCCCTTGTTCGAGCGCGATGAAAAGAATTGGAATGGCGATTGCTTTGTGCGGGAAGACTGTGAGAGGGAGGTGGCGGTAGCGGGAAATTTTTCTTTTGAACGGGATAATTAATTGGAAGAACGGGTTTCGCGTACCATCAGCTGATATTTATATATATAGGATTTTTGCGGTAATTAAAGTATATTTTATGTTTGAAAAATAAAAAATAAGAGAAAGAAGAAATTGATTGGATTGTAAAGGAATTTTTTAATGAAAAGTTTCAACGTCATAAGGCCGACGGGAAAGCGTTAATAAATGAAACTCTGACCCCTTCCCCGCTGAATCATGTGTATTCTTTCTCGCTGCTGGTGTTGCTGGCGTGTTCTTCTTGTACGCGCGCGCCACGTGCTCTTTAGCTGTTTTCTAAATTAAAACTGCGACTTTAAGACCGCCGTTGTCGCCCGCGCGCCCGGCAAGTTTATGTGCTACAAAAAAGAGCAATTTTGAAGTATGTTTTAGGGCTCGGAAAAGACAATTAAGAGCTTTTGTGCGCGCTCTTAAAGTAAAAGTTATTTTTGCGCAGGAGCTTTTATAATTACTTACAAGCAACGGACAATTCGTATACAACATTTTGACTATATTTTTGTTCTCATACATCAAATATAACAGTTTTGTAACGTATCAATTTTTTCTAAAATATTTTCTACCACGGTTATATTACACTAAAAAGAAACACTTTATATTCAACGAACCTCCCCTGGCAAAACGCTCATCTACCTATGTATGCACACTTCATCCGGCGACGGAGTGACTATTTCCGTGCGAAATTTCCTACATCCATGGTGGGTTGCCACACACCGAGAGAAGAGAGGGAAACGTGCGAGTATATACGGAGAGCTATGTAGCGCTCGAAAAAGTTGGCTGTTTGCTCATACCAGATGTGGGTGGAAGGGGCGAGTGCTGTAAGAGTGTTTTCTAGTACCCACAGCGACGCCGGAAGAATACCTAAAGTCTGCGTTTGCTTAGGGACGTGTGAGCACGCGGAATCAGAGTATGCTTCAAAGTAAGTTCGAGTGGGCGATTCTCCGATCTTGTTTGACAAACGAGAAAAAAATCGAGAAAAAGGGGTAGTTTGCGTGTTGGTTACGAGGAAAAGCTGAGAGATGCATGAACAAATAATGTATTTTTCGTGTAGTTTTAAAATTTTCTTTTTATAATTTAGTTTTTTTTTTTAAGTATGTTAGAATTGTCCAAGTTGCTATGAGGAATTTTTTCTGAAATTTTAACTGTAGATTATTAATAGAGTTATTATTCTATATCGGTGGTTAAAATTTGAAAGATCTCAGGGGAGCAGTTTCTGAAATATAAGTTCTCAAAGTTTGGACTTTGAATACATAGAATTACAGTTTCATCGATTAAAGAATCTCTGCGGGGAAACTATTAAGGGAGATATTTAGAACATTGTAGTGCAAAATCTGACAGACTAGCAGAACCGTTTTCAAATTATTGTAATTAAAAGCAGCATTCTTTTGGTTGACCATACGCTGCGAGTGCGAGAGAGAGAGACACGCGCAAGCAAGAGAATACGGGGTTAGATTATACAGTCCGCTCAAAAAGTTCTTGTCTCGCCCAACGTAAACAAACGCGTGGCAGGCAAGAAAGAGTCGAAACTTTTACTTCCCATTACCAGTCTCGAGAACTACCCCAATTACGTGCCCGTAATGATACTTCCCCCAGTTTTCCAACCATTCAACGAAACGACCTTATTTCTTCATTCTCAGCAGGATTCCACTCCCAGCGGCCAAAACTACGGCAAAAATTACCACGCTATACCTCCCACCTAACTACAAAACGAGACCATCTTTTTTCCTCTTCCACCCACTTCCCTGTTCCCTTAATTCCGCGAGCGTCCGTACCCCATCTATAATTCAGCGAACAAAAAGCCCAGACTCGGCAATATACGCGCGCTAAATCGCTCCGCCGCCGCAGCAGCACGTTCAGAATTTACGAACTGCAGCTGCAGCAGCAGCAGCGAGGCCTCGTTGCCTATAAAGAAAACTGCTCGTACGTCGTCGACTCGATATTGCGCGTGGAGTTTTCGAGAAATTCGAGTGGAGCGCAAGCGCGTCTTCTGGCATAGGTACGCTTTGAAATGCGATGTCGGCGTGGGTGTACGAGAGAGAGGGAGCGAGTTTTCCGGGAAACGCACCGGAGCCTTTATCTTCAGAGCAATTATTGACGTTGCGAGTTTATGAAGGCAGAGGTGGAGGGGAGATGAGGTGGGAATAAAGGTATTTTCGCAATAAAGGTGAGGGGCTGATGTTTGACGTCGGTTAATTAATTGATGAATAGCAACAATGTTTTTAGAGTTTTTTGCACGATTGTTGAGGAGTGTGGGAGGGTATATATAGGCGTTTTATTGTTAATTGAAAATTTGTTATTGAAGCTTTATTTGTATCTGAGAGATTAATTGTATTTTACGCAGTGAAGGATTTCAATATTGAAAATATTTTAATGAATTTTTTGTATTTGAAATTATTGAAGTGTATAACAATTTTATATACAATGAAACTTGAAATAGCTTACGAGTGCTGCGAAATTAAATTGAAATTTTCCATAAATAATAAAGCAATTGCTATTTATTAACTCTACGCAAAACAAATTGATAAAGTCCGCTGGATAAAATCTTTTTAGAGTATAGCACAGTCGATCAATGATGTACTTCAACTTTCTTTTCAACTCGTGCTTTATTAATGCTCGTAAACATCAAAGCAAAGTGAAAATAGCCCTGTCTTTGACATTCTGAATTATTACATTAAGTGCTCTGTATTCATACGGAAAATCAATTTTCATGTGAATGAAGTAACTTTGCGCGATAGATAGATGTATTTCTTCAAATATTGATGTAGTTCGTCGATACATTGTATCGTCTCCCTGAATTAATTAATTCATCTATATAACCTTGTTATGTGTACGCCTTACGTAAAGTTGTCTTCCTAAAGTAACATAGTGTTACAGTAGCACGATTTATCACACGCGACAAAACTTTAATTACACGGTTATGTTAACTTCACAGAAGTCAAAGAAGTCAAGTAGCAACAGCCACAAATACACGCACACCCACAGGCTCTATAAATACCAACGTTAAATTTCCATATATTTAACCCCTAATTAATATTATAACTTCTACCCTTTATCAATATACAGACATCACACGGCGTTCGCCTTAACCGCTTACTTCGCATTATCACCCCCGCGTAATTACTCCCTCAACTGTCCTCGCATCCTCATCCTCTAGAGCAGAAACCTTAGTCCAACGAGCCGCCTAACATCTTACCCTCTCCTCAAAGGGCTTCTCTCTCCCCCTCGTTCTCCCTCTCTCTACGTACACCACGGAGCTGCTCTGGAAATTCCGCCACGTGCGCTATACACCGGCGGAGTTTATCGTGTCACGGGGCGTAGAGAGCTCTGTGCGCAGGTGCATTATGCGCTGGAAGCGGAAGCGCCGTGGTGGCGGCAACGGCGGAGGAGGAAATGGATTGATCCGCGTGCCGCTGCCGCGAAGCCGATCAATCGAATTTGCCTTGTTAAACAGACCCACGAGAGAGAGAGGGAGAGAGATCGGCTGGCTTGATTAACTCCCGGGATAACTGCGGCGCGCGTTTTCCGTTATTATCATGGGAGAGATGGAAGGCGCTATGGTTACGTGACGGAGTTTCGATGAATTTAAAGTGCCGCGAGGGGAAGTGGGTAGGAAATGTCATGGAAAATTATAGGAATCGGGAAAATCTCGGGAATTTCTGTGGAGTGGAATAATATACGTTAATGGTACGTGAGATTATGAGAATGCCGGCCGCGGGCTGGGTTATGAATATTTATCGAATATTACGCCATTTTATTCATAATTCATGGGCGGCTTTTTGCGCGCCCGTTTCCGTCGCATCATCATGTTTACTAATTCGCTGTTACTTCTAACAAAATGTTTATCTTTGATATATGTTAACGCAAGCAAGCTTTGTTGTATAAAGTGTAAGAATTATTCGTTGAAATTGATGCTTCTTATTTTATATAGGAAAATCAGTGTCTGGGTGTTATTTATTTTCAAAATATTTGTCATTTATTTGCTAGTGAAAAACTTTTCGCATAGTATGTCTAAAGGAGGAGGAGAGCGACAACAAAAAGGATATTGATTTTGATATAAAGTTGCTACTCATTCCACGCCGTATAGCGCGCATACACGCAGCTCAGCCTTGATCTTGTCAGGAAAAGGTTTGGAAGTTGGCGGCTGCTGTTGTTGTTGCTGCTGCTGCTGAGATGGCAGGAGAAAAGCGTGTGTATACACGAGGGGGTGATTTTAAATTGGATGAGTTGCTTGTACAGAATACGCCGGGGAGATAATTTATTACGTTTCCCGTATATAATAAAGATAACGAGAGTTGTTACCGGGCAACAATGATGAATAATGCCATCATCAGATTTCTTCCACCATCGCTGGTGTATTGTGGGAGAAAAGTATAATCGAAGCACGCGATGCATGTCATGCTTGATTTCAACGTACCCCACCGGTAATTGATAATTTATTTTGTTATATAACATTTATGAAAATAATAGAAGATGGAGATGGACTTGTTATTTTTGTTGAGGATATCACGTTTCAAAAGTAAATTCACAATCCAGAATTTAAAATGGACTTGACGATGAGAATCTAGTAATTACATGCAGAACAAAGCAGCAGGAATAAAAGGCTCAACTGTTACTTTACCTACGGAACGATTGCGCCCAACTACGGTTATCTTTTCAAAATGAAATGCATAATACTGAGATAATTACGAAGGCTAAATAGCCGCGGCAGTGTGTATTTTCAGAAAGTCCGCTGCGTCGACGCACGTTTATTCACCTAAATTTGTCCATTGCAGCTGACACGTAACGTTCCGTTTCATTCTCTATTTTCATTCCTGACAAATAAAACCGGATTATTCATATTGTTATTGTTAAACTCGACTGTTACGTCAGTTCGTGAATGAATTTCATACGTTTCGACGTTGTATACGCACCAATTGGCTTTAAACCCTAATATTTCCTTCGTGATTGAAAACTCTGCAAATCGGAGAACCGAGACGAAATGAATTTTACGGAAGATATACTAACAAAAACAATTTTTTTCCATTAAATCTGTACTTTTACTAAATAAAATATCTCTTTTATAGAGAAAAAGTAGATTTAGACGAAACAATCTAACAAAGAAAAAAAATGATTAAGATAAATTTTCTCGTGACGTAATCCATTCAGCCGCAAAATATCTACACCCCTCCTACATTCCATCCTTTCGCAGCAATTCTTCAAGCTATATATATAAAAAACCTGACGCAACAATTAGAGCGCATTTCCACGGCAACACAAAGCTCCCTCCCGAGATGCAGGCAGGCAGGCCCACACACATTTACGGTCTGTCAGGACAACTAATTTCCCGGCGGCGTTTTGCCACACGCGCAAACGCACACGTACATACATATACATGTACGTATATATATGAAATCGCTTCGCCTCCGCGTGACCTGCACACGGCCATTGTATACGGAGTGCGGCAGCGTGTATGCGACTTGATTGAAAGTTCACGCACCATTAGCGCGCGCTCGGTGCTATGTATGTGCGTGTGGGTGGGTGTGTTGGCAAAAGCCGGTCGTCGATGTATTATAGATTAAGGCGGTGAGAGAAGTTAGGGGAGAAAGAAGATTAAGTCGGTGGGTGGAGAGAAAAATAGTGTGGGGAAATTTGACGAGTTCAGTGGTGCATCGATAAAACTTTTTGAGTTATATTGTTCAGAGTTCTTTAGACGCAATGATTCAGCTTGGTTAGCTACATTGTAGTAGGGTAAATGGCTGAGAAGGGTAGTTTATTTATATTCCAGTTCTTTTTTTGTAAAAAAAAAAAAATATGATGACCTGAAAAGTGGAGCGTTGGGTTGTGCAAGAGCGCAAAATTGAGGTTTCTTTGAATTCGAATTTATTTTTAAACTTAATCGTATAAATAAATCCAATAAAGTACACGCGCAGCACGAATTTGAATTTAGCTAGTGAGCATAAAAACGCCCGTCGAATATTTGATCGAAGTATTGCAAAACACAGAAAAATAAATAAATTTTTTTTTTTTACGGCATATATTTCATAACTTTGCGTATCGAAAAAAAGCTCTAAATAAACTTTGCTACTATAAATAACAATTTTAACATTAAAATAAACCTCCAACTGCACAGTCATCTCCCACCCTAAGAAACCAAAAAAATTCTAAAAAAACTAACGAACCGGTCGTTGACCTCCCGAAAAGAAAGAAAAAAAATTTCCCACCCACCGTCCCTGTCATCCTCTTGAAAAAACAATTTTCACACTCGCGCGCTTACTTGCGCCGACATCACCGTCTGCACACATCTCACTCACTGCAGCAGCAGCAGCAGCAGGGACGGCGGTAGCGACTTTCCGCGCGTGGCATCTCTCTCGGCACTCCTCTATTTTCGGTGGCGCGCTTTCACGGTCGAGCGCTATTTTTACGTGCGCGCGAAAGCCAAGAGCACGAGAGAGCGCGCCCGCCTCGGACGTACATTTTTGCGTGCCGACGAAGAAAGGGAGCTTTGTCGTCGGAAAAGAGAAAGAGAGAAAGAGAGAGAGAAATCGGGAGACTCTATTGTGGAGAAAAGTCGGGGTATCGCGCGGTGCGTTTCGCCTTTCATTCGGCCGGCGCGTGCTTTTTGTTGACGCGTGGTGGTAGAATAAGCGCGGGAGGGGTAAGGAAGGGCTGAGGAAAGTCAGGGAGATGACGTCGGAGAGAAAGAGAGTGAGTGACGAAGAGAAGCTGTGTGTGAGTGTGTATTTGGGTGGGAAGAGGAAACGCGTGGAATGTTTTTTAATGCGCTCTGACTTGGTTTGGATCAATATTGCTGTTTTGATATAGTTATGCGATTGTTTTTACATAGTGGCTGATATTCGCGTAATAACAAGTCGAACGCGATTGAAAAAAAATAATGATATAATATTTATTCCTTAACAAAATTTTATTATATATGTAATTTGATATTTTGAAAAAACAATAATTTAAATTTTGATGATTTTATTAATTTTATTTAATTATTCGGCAGTTTTCGTTAATTACGTATGATTATTATATATATAAAATTGTATGAAAAGTTGAAATGAAAATATTTTATTAATGAAGACACAATTATTATAATTATTCGCAATTTTATTCATATTTCTACTTTCTCGTAAAAAATAACGACGTTACTTATAAAACAATCAGTTTGTAAACTTTTTATAAGTTTTCTCATAAAATATATCGCACCATTATCTTAAAGTATAAATTAACTTTTTACATAGAAGATTCATAATTATGCTTTTATAATATATAGACCCATTTAAAAACGAATACAAAGCTTTACATCCAGAAATTCATTGTATTATTAAAACAACTTCCTCTTCAAAGCATGCGAAACGTAATTACGAAGTTATATGCGCCAACTAATTAGCAGTTACAGCACCCGAAGCGTAAAATGCATTTTTTTTTCTCAACTTCTTATTTAACCTTTAATCCCAACAGGGGGGCATAAATATCCCCTTTTCAATAACGCGAAGCTCGGTTTTTGTTGCGCGAAAATCCAACTTTAACAAGTCAACAGCCGGTCGATGTAGGTCACGTTCGTTTGCCAGCGCGCTCGCGAGCGCGCGGAATGCACTTGGTTCGATGTATGAGCGCAGCAGCGGCAGCCGCGATGCGCTAGACTAAAAACGTTGAAAATTGCGATATTATCGCGAAATGCATGAAATATGCGAGGCATTTGAACTCATTCCGCGAACATAAATCTATATAGTCCGCAGAAAAAAAAAGAATTCAATCATCAGTTTTCTATATATACGTATAACAATGAAAAAAAATTGGAACAAAAAAAAAAAAAATTTATTCCTTTGTAAAAGTTTCATTAAATTTTCTACTAAAATATAATTATCAACTACCGATATTATAAAATTACCGAAAAATCATTACCACTTTTAAATGCATTTTTCAAACGTGTATACGATCGTTCACGCAACGACCATTCATTTTTCCCCTCCTCGAGAGAGCTTTTTAACAACAATTAATATTTAAAAGCCCTTACACCTATACGCAACAATCCAAGCCACACAAAACCCGCGCGGAAGAGCAAACATTTTAACCCTCGCGGCACTTCTAACAAGATCAAACTCGATCTTCTTCTCACGGTAAAAAAGTTTCTCTCCCCTCCCGCTAGCCCCCCGCAACCTCAATCGAACAAAGTCTTCCGAGAAAGCTTCGCCGCTGCTGCTCCCCCGGCGATATTCACGACGCGCACTTTTATGCACGAGAGAGTTGAGAACGAGAAACTCGCATCGGTCGCGCGATATTCAAGTTACATTGCGTGTTCCGCTTTGATCTCCATCTCTTTCTAAAGAAAAAAAGAAGGAAAAAAGAAATCGGAAGGTTCGGTGCACCTGTTAGGTATATACATCCAAGCGCGCTAACGAGCTTATCGCTGGTGACGGCTTTCTTCTCGAGACGCGTGCGAGCGCTAACGAACCGAGTAAGGGGAGAGAAGCGGCTTGCTCGTGTGTGCGCGTGTGTGTATATAGTATTAATTGCCGATCCGAAGGGACCTGTGTGTGTGTGTGTGTGTGTGGATTGGGCGAAGGGTGGAAAAATTTAATAGCGGCTGTGGCGATGATTAAGCGACGCGTGTGCGCCGGAGGCTGCGGTTGATGGGAAACGAAAGTCGTTTCGGTTGACGTTTAATTATTCGTTTGGGGCCTTTGGAAATATATAAATTGTTTGTTATTTAGAGGTTTGTGGAATATTGGCTGGACGTTTGTGGCCTGTCGTTTTGGGAGGATTTGGTTCGAGATAAACATGCGAGATGTGATATTATTGGACGTTAATCAAATAATTTAATAATGTTAATTATAGGTGGAGTTCGTTATCGTATGATATTATGATTCATAGTGACATGAATAAATTTAATTAACGTAAAATTTGAGCGAATTTTATTTTATGAAATACTGAAAAAATTCATAGAAATTTATGCATTTCGTGTAAATAGTGATACGTAAAATTAATTAATCAAGTTATGGGAAAATGTTATTTAATTGTGATTATTTCCAGGAACGAAAAAGCAAACTTTATAATTTCGTATTCTAGACTTAATTATTAATTTTCTTGGAATCGACGAGATGAAATTTTCGGCCCCACATAACTTTGTGCAGTTTATTACTGAAAATTTTTAGAAGTTTATTTTCCAATATTCCATACGCGGAAATTAAAATTAATTGTAATTGCGACATTTCGAAATTATTATCGAACTTTCTTCTAGAAGTCTGAATAGAACAAAACGGCTATTATATCGTGAAAATAAAATGCAGAGCCAACATAAAATGCACACATTTTTCCTGTTATTTTCCATTTAAGAATTCAAAGAATTCTAAAATAAAATGCTCATATTATAAAAATGTCCATATTAGTTATTTTAATAATAAAGTTAGAGTAATAATTAAGTTAGTAAGGTTTTTCACAAAAAAATATTTCCATTAACAAACATGTTGTTTAAAATTTCCATTTTTCCAAATGAAAGTGCTTTTAAAAGCTAGGTATTTATATTAAAACTCAACGTAGCCATCCAACCCGGACAAAAATATCTTTTTCATCGTATTGAGTTGAATTTTCAGTCTGTTATAATTACTTTTTACGGTCAACAGGTCCAGCACACCGTTTCAAAGGAAACCCCTATTAATCGCATTTACAACTATACTAAACTATTAACCGCTTTAAAAACCTGTATTACAACATTAAATTTAAAACCATCCCTATCTCATTATTTAAATCGACTACCCTCCACTTCCTCCACTCGAGGATTCAAAAACCGTTCCACCCCAGCGCGAAGCTTCAAATAAATACGACATTGAAGCCCAAGTCGGCAAAGCCAGCTTAATCACGAACAATAACCGTCGCTTCCTCAAAGGCTCAGTATCCACGACAATCCCAGGCCTGCACCCTCGTCTCTCTCTCACTCTCTCTCTTAGGCCGACTGCACAGTAGTCGTCGAGCCGCCACCGGCGTCGCCCGACTCCTAGCGGCGAGGTCGCGACATTGGCCCCTCCAATTAGAGTAAGTGGGAGAGGGGGGAGAGGTTCGTTTAGGGCGGTTGGCTCTGTGCCGCCGCCGTCGCGATACCGCTGCCCTCGGCCAATCCGACAGGACTGCGAGACCCGAACGTGAAATGAGATGGAGACGGAGAAGTTTGGGGAGAGAGAGAGAGGGACTGAGATTGATTAAATAGTTGTAACAACGATCGAGAGGATGCGGGGGACGAAGCCATTGTTATTAGGTTGTAATAGTTGAGAGGCAGTTTGGGAGGTTGGGAATGTGATGCCAAGAATTTATTGATTGTTAGGGGTTATGGTTGTGTTATTTTGAATTTATGCGTGAATAGGGGTACGTTATTAAACGCATTTTTGGTCGCCTGTATAGTTTATCGTGAATTATGCAGGGGATTTATGAGGTATAAAGGAAAAGTTAGAGCTGTTTGTTTCAGAATTATAATTTAAGTTGTTTAATTAATGAATATTATCTACATTATGTAAAGGTAGATCATGCATTGGCATTAATTAAGAATTAATATTATGGAGAAGAGTGCTACAATAATTTTTCAACGCTGCATATAGTTTTTAGTTTTACGCGGAATAAAAACTTTTACCGCGAACTCTCTCCACTTTGTACATCTTTAAACGTCGTCGCGAAGCATACCGCCACGCAATATCTTCTGCTACGACACACCGCAGTCCGACGTTTACACTCGAAACTTAAACTCCCAACAACGACGCGGCCGCGTCAAAAGAACCCCTACAACGCGTCATTACTGCCTCGCGCAGCACACACAATTGTGTAGAGCAATTTCTAGACGAGATGTTTAGACGCGGCATTGTTGTTTGCAAAATTAGAATCGTCGTCACGCTTGCACGATTCGTGCGCTCCCCCGTCCCACGCGCTCTTTGTTGATGCAAATCGAGTATATATATATACGTCTATATACATATATACATGTATACAGTCGACGTTACGTTTCCAATTACAGCGAGTATATACGCAAGCCAAGTTCGCGAATTCGTTAATCTGATTATTCTGCAATGTACGAACGCGGCACCCGCGAGGCGCTCTGTGAACGAGAGTTGGATTTATATCGTATATAATACAAATCCACATAGTTTAAATGTTTTTGAAATTTACGCGAGGAGAGCTTGTGTATAATAATAACGAACAAAAATCATTTAAAATTCGATTATGAAATACGATTAAATGCGATGATTAAAATTTAATGGGGTTGTTTGTGTTCTAGTAATTTTAGTCGAACAATGGTACTTGCAAAGCTGTCACATGCCATTTTACATGACTTTCACATTTTAATATACAATGTTAAAGTTAAATTTGATGCGCGATTATTTCATTTAAAACAACAACTTAAAGTGAATAATAACCGTATACCAACTAAACCTGAAATTTACATCATTACACCACGATATTAAGTAATCCTTTCAATCTTCCATGCCGCCTATATCCCAGACATCGAATCACAGAGAATCCAATACGAATTACCGAAACTTGCGTCGAAGCCAACGGAGCCGCGCTCAGTATCGCGAAATGGCCCGACCAAGAGAGAGAGAGAGATGGAGATCCCGAACACAATTTCGCGTACAGACGAACGAAAACCGAGCGCTCGTGGCCTCTTAAAGTTAAAGACGGAAAATCGACTGTGACGAGGGCCTCTTTTCCTCGAGTCTCGCCTATTGACGAAGGCAGCCCGTCGTCTCTCTCCCTCTCTCTCGCTCGTGGAATTCGATCTCTTTCGAGTCCTCGAGATGGTATATATAGAACCGCGAGGAGATCGACGACGATAAGCGCGCCCGATGCAGAGGCGGTCGGACAATGACGAAAGGATGAGGGTTATACGTATGTGTATGATACGGATATATAGAGGCATATATCTGCATGCCAATGTCAACAGCGAGACGACGATGGGCGGCGTGATCGTGCAGTAGATGAAGTGGCAAGGAATGAGGAGGATAGGAGCCCTGATAGAAATCCATATGGAAGAAATGGTTAACGAACTGGTCGATGGGTAGAAAAAAAGCTGTATAATTCAGAGGAAGGGATGAAACGCGGTTCGTTACATTGTTTGGTTGGTTTGATGGATTAGAAGTGGGATGACAATCACGAAATCTATTCGCATTCAGTTTTTTTTGGTAGTTTGATGAAATAACATTAATTTCATGTTACTGAAATGTAAGCGATAAGGGTAGTACAATGAAAACCATTTATAATGCTGCTTTTGCGGATAGTTTGGGAAAACATTTATTTCTTTATTTGATTGCATCTTACTCGTTTATCGTTATTTAACAACGAGTGTGTTACATAATAATTTTATAAACACAATAATTCATGATCTTTATTGTTTCCAGTCTACTAAACTGGAGTATATTTAAAAACGAGAATGTGTGCAAATCTTACTACAACAAATAAAGAAATAGCGATAACTATAACCATTTCTAGTGAAAAAATATTCATCTATTAGGCAACTAATGAAATCGATTTTCACTAGGCAAGTCGAATTGTCCTCTACATTGGTTTGAAAATTTATTTTTACTTTTTCGCGTCATTGGTAATTCTATTTCGACAGTATTTCCACATTGGAAAAAGTATAGTTTAAAAAAGCATTGCATTGTTATGTAAAATTACGTAAATATTAAATAGGTTATTAAGGAAGTTATGTCATTTTACTTTGCATGTTACAACAAATGACAAATGATCTTTATATAATACGAAATGAATAATATTTTGCGAACGCAATAGTGTAAAACATTAAATGTTTACATTAGCACCGCGATTCGAATGCTTTTGGCAACGGCGCGACATTACAAAGTGAATATACACGATGAAGTCTTAAAAATCTATCCTTTGGCACTGGCCACCCAAAGTTCAGGGGTGCCAAGAGATTAATTTCAGACACTTTTATGGCTGATTTTCACTGGAGAATATCACTGGCCCTTTACACGACGCGCGCGGTTTAATGTAACAATTCACCTTGTCTCGCGGGACAAAACCCAGATAATGAGATACTAAACTGAACTATTTGTCGTTAAATTTTGGTAAAGGTGGTATCAAGAATTGAATAACATTTATCGAAGAACTTTGGAACAATGGGATGAAAATTGTATGAAAGTGAATATTCCATCTTGTCATCGCTAACTGAAACTGAAAAGTTGAAAACTACCAGTCGACGTATTTTTACACACTGAATATGCCAGAAGTTTTGGAACGCCCGCATATATACGTTTTTCCGTGCGCTACTTCGACGCACGAAAACTTTTCCGTCCCTCGGTCTGCTAATAAATAAAGATTTTTCATAAAAATAATTTTGGAACACAAACTTTCAATTTTCATACAAACCTTACATTGTACAACAACATTGAGGTCGTAAAACAAATAGCTTGTCATTACAACGCTTAACGAAAAAAAAAACAAAGGAATGAAATCTTATCCCCAGAAATTACATTATCAATATTTATCGACAACCTCGATACATAGGGATAACAAATAAAACGGCCCACGCACACGCAACCCAGGCAAATCGAAAGAATCATCGGAATATGGGTCACGATTTGTCTCGGTCGACCGGAAAAACGAAAACACGACGAGGATATATATATATGCATTCGTGCCGCCGTTGTCACTGAATATCAACCCGCAGAATATAGCTTCAGTATGTATGCATAAAAGATAAAGGAACGCGGGCGCTCGCCAGCTAATCGTTTACTCGAGCGCGAGTAAGATACGTCCCCCGGGAGTATTCATATACGTGTCTGTGTGAATGTGAGAGTAGAGTGCGCCTCGCGTATGTATACTTAAAACAGCGCACAACAATTTGCATGCCGAGTGGTAATTGCAATAAAAATTCTTCCGAAAGAGTATATACTTTTCATCTCAGACCTATTTTCGTACCCCAACAGGATGGTATATTGTTATTTTTAATCTCATTCGGCGGTTTAAACGTCCCCTTTTCTCGTGCATTTTTCTACCGCTGTTTCGGTAACGGATATTTTAGTTACACCGGTGACCTAGAACTGCTGTTCTATAAAACAGTTTATTAAAATTGCGTATACCTTTATATTGCGTTATAGAGTAAAAAAAAGCCAGAAGCGAATTAATTATTCGTTTTTCAATATACCTACGTACACGAGAAATTTTTTTCAAGGAATTTGTGGTACATTTTAATGGCGCCTTCGGAGAACCATTGTAATTAACAGATTTAATGAGAAATGCCAGGCATCATGAGTGAGCAGACCGCGGGCGCCAACGTCAATCAATCAAAATCCATTTCGTATATAAAATTCATTCGCGAGGAAATCTCAATGAACGAAATCTACTGCAACAATGGGTAATAATTACGCCTTAATGACCGAGATTCGTAATTATTAACTACTCAATAGACGTCCTTAACTTGGCGAACGCGAAAACTTTACGCGTCAGCCAATGTATATAATATCTATCTATACACCCGCATAATATCTTCAGCTTGCAGGCGACCTACGCTGTAAATATCTTTCAGAAGTTTGAAAGTCAAGGATGGACCGCTAGCAAAGATATAAATGCACAATAAAATATGCACGGCGCGACGTTATATTAAACAAGTGATACGCGCTAGTGACCAACTATACAGCAAGTATATCACACAGAGAGGGTAAGATAACTAGTATGTCGCCCATTAAAGATTTTTCCTCCCCACCACCGTTATTAAAATTACATCTAGTCGTCACGCTGGCCCGACAAAACCACACGCGCGCGAGCTTCGTTATATATTTCGAAACGCTCGAAGCTCGAAAAATAGCCGCTCGGAAAATAGATTATACGCGCACCGTCCACTCTATATACGTACGACAGGTATGTGTATATATGCATCTCGTGTGTGCCAATGCTTGCACCGACCGAATCCGGTATAACTCTCTCACCGTCGACAAACACACACGTACAGACACAGCTTCGGGTCAATACACACTATCCCTATCAGCTACAACACCCTATACCTATAACCGCAATTATTACTCCAATCGTGCGACGACCGCGTCTACATGTGTATTATCTGATCTGTGTACATGAGAATGGGACGATGATGTATATAATGTATATGTGATGTGTCGGAAGACAAGGAGAGAATGTGTCATCGCACCTTTTCGTCGACGACGTATGAAACACCACTGCAGCATGAAACATGACACTCTCGGCGACTCGTTGGCGATGAATGCGCTAAATGGCTCTTCGCGGCTACTCTCAGTGTTGCACGCGGCTCCGGCACGCGCTATCTCTTTCGCGTGATGCAGTAGTAGTTGCAGTAGGGTCAACGACCACCACCACTACCACCACTATATACCTTCACTCTCTGCTTTATATATATATATATATATTCACTTGCACACCACCACGCAGGCACCACTACCGGCACTACTATATTATATATCACCCACCAGGCACTATAATATTCTTCTCTGCACGCTTTCTCAGAGCTGTTGTTCACGCATAACCATCGGTATCCTGCAGCAGCCTCGAACGTATATAAAGCTCGCAAGCTCTCGAGCAATATATATATGTAATACACAGTGTGTGCAGTGCGTAGCCCCGCGCGCGCCTGGATTCCGGTCGGTCGGTCGGTGCACGCTGCTCTGCTGCTGCTGTTATACTTCCTCTCTCGTTCTCTCTCTCTCCCACTCGTGCGCACTGCAAGCTCTGCAAGCGAGCTTTTGTAGGTTAGGTCGAACGCGCGCGCGGCGCGGCGAGCCTCGTAAACTCTCTCTCTCTCTCTGGCTTGACGCACACGCTGTCTGTGTGCGATATGCGCTCTGCTGCACTCTATGTAGCTACGTCTGTCTCTTTCACTCGTGATGCATGTATATATATACAGAGAGATCAATGACAACTGCTGGTTTTTCCTTCCGCGTTGTCGTCGGGTATATATTCGTTAAAAGTTACGATATATATACACGGAGGTAGGTAGGTAGTTGGCGATTGCTCGCATTCTCGCGCGCGAGCGAGCGAGGAGGAGGGGAGGAGGAGGAGGAAGTGGGTGGCGCGGTGCACTCGCGTGTGACCCCTTCGAGCGCGGATGGGTCGCGGAGCAGGTCACGAGCTGCAGCTGCGGCACACACAACACCACCACCACGACGACGTAGTTGATACACGGCTGGTTAGTAAACCCTGGTGCAGTATTGAGTCCTCGTAGATTCCTGGTACATTATCCTCGCGAGTTCTTCACACGTCTTCGAGGATAGTATTATCGCTCGCTATAGAGGGTTATTATTGCCACCTTGGCAGCTTGTTTACGCGGTGCGCGCGGCCTCACCGCGCGGTTGCAATCTGGCGACGCCAAGGCGCTTCTATATTATACGTATATGTATATATAACACAGACGCGTGCGAGCGAAGAGAAAAGAGAAGAGGAGGAGGAGGAAGTAATGCCAGTGTCTGTGTGTATATATCAGAGAGAGTGAGAGAGAGAGAAAGACGGGCGGCCCGCGCGCGCACACGGTTCGAGGTCGGGCTGCCGACTGACTCGCTCTCTCGTCGACGCGGGCGTCGCGACGCCGACGCCACCTTCGACCGGTTCCCTCTCTCTCTCGCTCCCTCTCCGCGTGTGCTATGCCACTGCTGCTGCTACTAGCTCGCGCGCGCGCCCGTCGTCGTCATCGTCGTCGTCGTCGCCGCGTTGGGCCAAGTTTCGCGTGTCGCGGTGCAGTTGGATCTCTGTGTATATATGTACGGGCGATGGGGTGACAACGCGCGCCGCGTGTGTTTCTGTTTCTGCGTTGCCTCGGGAGGCCTATTGTGTTGCCCTTATATTGCCCGATGACGTTGTCGGTGGCGGTTGTTTCGGCTTAATTAGCTGAATATATATACTTTGGTTATTTTATGTGCATGGATGGTTTTGTGAAGTAATGTGCGGCGGGGATGCGTGTGGCAAGTGAAAAGAGTAACATTTACACGCGGTTTAGTCACGAATGGAGGTTCGGTTGTTGGACATGCAACGAATGGGAGGAGTTTCTTTTATATATATTCGTGAATGGGGGGTTCCGAGATGGCCATTGAATTCACTGAGTAAACATAAATTGCTCGTGACGTCTTACATAAGTTGTACTCGTGTTTAGAGTTAGGTAGACGTAAATTCGGCGAGTCGATGTGGGAAATTTGCTACTTCGGAGAAAAAGTTAATGAGTTTATCTAATGAAGGGGCTTGATTGTATTATATTCGTTTGATCCGATTATCAAATAAATCGTTTATTCGATTACAGGAGAAAAAAACATTTAACGCTTATAATAAGTCCGTTGCTGAGCGAACGAATTCCAATTTAATATCAGAGATTTAATGAAATTCAAGATTCACGTTTATATTTGACAGAGGCTGAAAATCGATGTCGAAATATTCAGCTCGAAATAAAAGTTGTACGTAAAAATAACTGCGAAATATACGAAAGGAAAGTTTCGATAAATCTCATCGCAAAAAAGTCATTTTATTAATACGCACACCTTTTGTTCATCTGGATGCGCGTAAATCAAGTCGGGCGTAAAGTTAGTCACAGTATTATACTTTATACCTATGCTATTACCTGGACATTGATTTACTTTTACTGTATATTTTCATTACTTTGGAATCTCTTGCGAATCTCGAAGTTGAATTATATACCCTTCGTTCTTTAAAAAGATAAGCTTTACATCTTTTATTTCTGGGAACGCATGAATTCGCAAGTTCGCTGGGCGCGTTCTTGTATCATAAATCCACCAAGAATACGTTAAATTTTGAATGTGGAACACGTATTGTAATTTCGTATAAAAGGTGAACGCTTAATTGCAAGGGTGAGAAAGAGGTCGGCAACGGATTGCATATATACATGTATACCTAGATGCAAGCGACGCTTCATAAAATAGCTTTTTAAGCAGTGTATATAACCGTGACAGTATCAAGTTTAAAAAATTCAAAAAATTTCTCTTCGTTAACGACCCACTTTTTTTCGCGCACCTTCTCGTTATATTACAGTTACAAAAGTGTCTTCTCTTTAACGTGACTAAATACGTAAATAAGCCTCTCGTAACTCTTACTTTTTCAAGAATCCTATCTTCCAGGCAAACATACATAACAATGTTTATTTTAAACTTTTTCGGGTTGGTTATATCCAGTTCAAAAGCACACTTTTACAGAGAAAAGTTTCCTGGAATAAACTTACATGCCATATAACGCGGTCCATTATTAAGTGACAATCCTCTCTCTTAATTTATAAAAAAAATCTCAAAACATCCTTCTCACATCTCGCATTATAATCAAAATTAAAGTGTAAAATTATGAATTCTCACGCTTCGTTGAAGTGCGCTACTCCTTGGACGCGACACAAAGACATGCCAAGTGCACATTAACACGATGATAACCACTCACCTGTAACAAAAGAGAAAGACAAAAAAAGGAATTAATAATTAATTAATTAAAACCTGGTATTATTAGTATATGCATTTAATTAACGTATAATTCATAACGTCGCGTAAAAAAGTGACGATAACGCTTTTCCGATATTGATGGAACAACGTGGAGAGTCGACGCGCGTGTATAACCTATATAAGTGGAAAAAGGCGAGCACGGTAAGACGCGAGAGCACACGCCAATGCATTATTAATGAAATTCCATTACACCTTCGTCTCTCGCGGGAGCTTTCCCAGCGAATCATTTTTCAAGAATCATGTTTCCCCCCCGCATTCGCACCTGCCAAATAATAGAGATCAAAAGTTTTACGCTGCACGTATAAAAACAAAGAAAGAAGCGGTAATAAACCAGGTTGTAAAAAGTTACGAGCCAAATGAGATAAATCTCTATTATACGCCGTAATCTATTTCACCTCCTAACAATGTCAAAAAAAGCCACCCCTCGAGATATCATTTCCCCGCAGCGACTACATGCTGCAGCTACACTCTGCATCAAAACGATCCCGCCCCCGTAATCAAATTCCGCTCTTCCCCCCCATCCATCATGCGCGTGCGCGACTTCACTCCATAAAACCGAAATTCCCCGAGAAAATTCCGCCCTGAATTTTCCCCGCTATACACGCGTATATACACACACATAGCGTCGAAGTTGGCGCGTCAAGTGCCTCGTATACAGCACCTGAGACGACACGACTCCTGCGGCTGTGTATATATACACGCGCGAGAGAGAGAGAGCGAAGGACGAGTTCTTTTTCGTTATTCAGCCTCGCCCCGACGCGAGTGTCGTTGTCGTGCTGCTGCTGAAATCTTAACGGGGTACTTCAGCAGGCGCCAGGGGACCCGCGCATTGTTGTTAATTGTTGTTTGGAGTCGCCGATGGGGTATATAGTTTTTATTTGTTTGCGAGCGAGGCAAGAGGGAGTTTTTGAAAGCTTTACGAGGGGATAAACATTATAAGTATCGTTGTTGTAAGTTTTAATGCTAGAAGTGTGTATGTGTATAGGGTAAAAGCGTTCTTGCATCGGAATTATTAAATTGAATGAATGTTTGACTAATAGATGTATATGGTATGCTGATTAATGGCTCACTTTATGTTGGTTAATCAATTTATGTAAGCATTTTCCGAGGTTATGCTTGTCAGAATTAAATTGGCTTTGTGGTAAAGCTTGAGCTGAATTACTAGATTAATTTCAGAAAATTACTTCAATTTTGTGGGGGAACAGTAATTGCTTCCTAGTAGCCATGTATAATTTTAGTTCTAGTGAATAAGTTTATCGTGACCGTGTACATTTATCCGCTCTAACAAAGTGTATGTGCATAAGAGATCAGCGCCGATAAGAGTCAAACAAAAGTAGATGAAGAATTCATGAAATTCTGAAAAAGTTTCGACAATATCCGGCGCCGGGGCGCGTACGTCAACACCGGGAAAGCGATTTCGAAACTGAAAATGTTTTCGCTGATAAGCTTATATGATCGACCTACAAGGAACTTCGAGGAAATTGGCCGGGCGCATGAAAGAGCCCGTCGCGCTACTATCAGTTTTAAGTAAAGCAGGTCAAATTTCGGTCCGCTACTTTACAACTCTGAAGTGATGTAATGAAATTCAGCAGAATTGTCGAGGCGTTCATTAGTTCTTTGTGCAGAAGAGGTATTAAATGCGCTTTGGCCCCGTATAATAAATGTAATTTACTGTTGTTATCAACCTGAACTTGTATAATTAACGTTAATTCAAACTGTGATGCAACGTGTTCTTTGGTTGTCAGTTTGGCCCTTTTCCCATTAAAGTTTTACCAAATGAAGTTTATAAGATTTGATCGAAAAATAGTGTAGCAATAAATAAGTAAATTAAATTGTACAATGAAAAGCTCTTTCCTCGAAAAGTATATAGTGTTTGAAATTGGTATTGATCGCGTGCCAGTGAATTTACAACGTTTCAACGTGCGTTAAAGTTCTATAAAGCTCTTAAGAATTATTTTAAAACAATCAAGTAAATTAAAATTCTTCATTTCTCACGTTGATATAACTTTCAAAATGTTTTCTTAGCTTTATTTTCATCAAAAACAAAGCTTTTTAATCAGAAGTTAAATTTCTCCCTTAAGTAAGAGAAAAAGCTTTTTCAACTTTCTCATAATTATTCTGAAAAAAAAAAAATAATTTCCTCTCTCGCAATTAAAATATGAATCTAAATACCCTTTTCTCTTTTCTTTTAATTCAAAAGGAAACGGAAACTCGTACTAAATAAGTATTGATCCTACAGAAGTAACGTGATATGTCTTGCTGGACTCGTACCTATACTACTGATGCTTTTACTCTCGAGCCAAAATCTTTTGTGTAACTTTGGAAAATAATACAAATATTTGCAATATTACTTCTGGCTCTTCCATTATTCAGTGAAATTTTATACAATAAACTACATTGTCAATAACCATGAAAATCAATGCGACTATTAAGTTACTGAAATGATGGTGTGCTTCTGGCATTTCACTATTTCAGCGGCCCAGATTTCTATGTCGGTAACCCCGCCTGTATTTTATTTCGTCTGCGCAGCTTTTTTACGTTCGCCAGTTACGTTCCATTTCCTTTTCAGGGATCACCGATAAAATATTTTGATTTTTACTTCGAAATTGAAAATATTTTCCAATAAAGGGCTTTTGTCTTTTTTTTCGAAACGAAAAGCTTGGCAGGATGTTTATTCAATGTAAAGCTGTTATTTCAACACAGCGTGGTTCCCATTCAAATCCATAGTAAAAGTTCACGAAAAGCAATTTTTGTTGATAGATGTCGAAAGTGTAGCTTGGTTTAAATGAATTTCAAATGGAAAAGTAATGTATCAGAATATTTCAGAAACATTCCCAAACTCCATGTCCCTGTTTCATTACCCTATGATTAAAGGTGTGTTTATATACACACATTGTGATGCATGACGTAGCTAATAGTTAATTTGTAGTCGACCTAGTAGCTAAATATTCGCTGACGCTAATTACATCATCAGAGGTTATAGCCAATACATAGATAAATCAAGATAACCCAATTTTAAGCTAAATCTTTGATACACTTCCAAAACAAAAATCCTCACTTTGTATTCATCAAATTGCTTGCGTTCTAATTTCGGTAACATGTTTTTATAACCTCTTTGTCCCAAGAAAATAAAACGTCGAGAACCAATACAAATTTCACCGTATGTCCATTCCGCTCGAACGACCAAATAATCAACGTCGCCCGCAGACGATCCTTTCACGAAAAAAAAAAAATCTCGCAACCTTTCTCTCTCCAGCCAACGAAATAAAAGCCCGGGCACCGAATATCCGCGCGAAAATCGCGTACGGCGCCCGAATATTTCACGCTCCCGTTAATCCTCTCAAAGACTGACGGTGGCGTCCGCGGGAAAACGCGCTTCGTCCTTCCGTCGCCGTAGCGAATAAAAACGCCGTTTTCATTGAGCCATCTGAACGATCGACCGCGCACACCTTTCTGTCTCTCCCTCTCTTCTTATACCGTCGCTATAGTAGCGTTAATGCATTCACGCGCAAGAGGATCACACATACACCTTTGTAGGAATCGCAGGCTCGCGTGGCGTGGAATTCTGAGCCGAAAATTCCGACGATGCGGACGACGTCGTCGAAAAATTGAAAAACTCAGGGAATTGGCTTCGGCGCTCTTGAAAAATGCAGCGGGAACGCGCGTGTTACACTGTGGGTGGGGGAGGCAGAGGAGGGATTGGATTTTTAGTGGGCATACCATACGGGTGATATATTTTACGCTTGAGCTTTTGGAAAGAAAGCTTTTTTTTAGGGAGGAGGAGAAGAGACGGTGTAGCGGTGGGGGGTGGAATTGGTTGCGGTTCGAAATGGGAGTAAGGAAAATCGTTGGTTTATTATTCAGTTACGTGGAATTCGGTGTTTTGGCTGGGTTTATATAAACGTAAAGAATGCGCGGAGTGAATCTAAGTAAATATAGATGCATATTTTTAGAACAAATATACTATAGAATAAAGAATGTTTATAAAACAAATACTTCTATATAATTCCGGTCAGGCGAGAATTCCAATAAATTTCTAAAGATGTAGGTTAAAACCATGCATAAAACCTGATCAATTAATGATAAAAGTAGCCAGGGAAAAGGGAATATTAAACGATAATCGACCCACACGCGATCAAAATACTTGCCTCTCAAAAGCAAAATAACTCCTCTGCCGACCTCGTTGCCCCCTCACTGATAAGAGATACCGAGATAAAAAGGTACAAAGGGACCAGACCTGGATGGATAAAAAGGGAGCATAAAGAAGAAAAAAAGATAGATTGCGAGATAAATTCACGTGAGGCGGGCGTTATGATTGCAAGAGCGGCGCGAAGGGAATGAAATTCGATCGGGTATTAGAACGTGACAAGCCGCCCAGGAAAACATATAAAAATAAAGTAATAGGGTTAATATCCCGTGACGGAGTTTGCGCGCGCGCGACATAAATCTCAATTGTGATTTATGCGTCTGCTCTAGTTCGTCCGGACAAATTAAAACATAAATTTCATTCGAGCTATCCTTAATGCATTTCTCTGTCTCTGATATCGATTTTACATATAAAACTAAATGACTCCAAATGCTCTAGATTTCAACAATCCTTCAAACCTCACACTTTACATTTCCCTATGGTATACACAACCCTTCGCTATTCTTCCTCAAACACACGACTTACAGCCACAGCAAACCCTGCTATACAGGCGGCACAAACACACAGAGAACCGCTCGTCGAAGATAACCAGCCATAAAGAAAAACAATAAGCTACCGACGCCGCCTCAGCGTCCTCATAAAAGCCCGACTGCAGAATGCGCGCGCATTGAATAGGGAACCGGGCAACCGGCAAACCCAGTGCCCCGCGGACGGATGATGCACACGACGCGGCATATCGATTACCGATTGCCGTCCCCACCGCACCTACGTGTATTCGTCCATGTACGAGTGGCTTAAGCCTCTGCCGCTGCTGCTGCTGCTACTACAACGCGCTCGCGCATCTACTTAGCACGACGGGAGAGCAAAGTGCGCCGACCTTCGACCTTAATGGAGGCCGGGATATCACGTTCCCTCTCTTTCTGTGTGTCTCTGCGGCGAATTCGGCTTTCCGTATGAGCTATCGATTTCGCGCGCTCCGGCAAGCGGACAATGGGTTGAGACCGCGCGGAACTTCAAGTGGAGAGAGACCCTCTACTATTACCGGGACGTTCTTTTTCCGTCGCGCGCGGATTTGGGGAGCTTATTAGCGGATGTAAGCGGTTGCCCGCGAGACAATTGATAACCTTAGCCTTTTTGTGAGGCGAGTTGAAGGTCACAGTGAGGGATGTTCATTGTAAGTGTGTGTGTGTGTGAGTTAAGAGGGTGGCTGGGAGAGTGTTAATGAGCGGTCTTTGTGAGATTGAATGAGATTTGTTTGAATTGTACGGATTTAGCGCCTTTTATGCGCGAGTTTTTAGATGCCTCGATCGCGGGGAATAATACATTGTCGCTGGCATTATTTTTCCTTTTTTTTTATTGAAATTTATTAATCATGTCAAACCGAGTAACGATTCCAGGTCCATTCCCTGTAAGGAAGTAGTGTAGGAATAAAATTTTTATCAGTCGTTTCCGTTATTGAGGTTTACGGCCGTATAATAAAAGTTTTAGCCATCATCAGACTGCCTCTATATTACAAAGCAAATAAATTTAATACCAACTTTTGTCGTAATAAAAATAGCATTATTATCCCCATGCGGCTTTTAATACGGCCAAATAAAAGTCAGGAACAACTGTACCACACACAGAGTACGCGACAACTCTTCATACGGCCTGATCCCCTGAACTCTCATCTCAAACTGGAAATTTCACTCGGCGCGCAGCACCATGTATCTCCATCCTCGCGTAACAAGCGCGGTAGCTGGAGTATAGGAGGTCGCGACGAGCCACCACCGCAAATAGAGCAGCACACGGTACCGGATTTTCCGTGCGACTGCAGCTGGCTGTAATTTTCTGGCTCCACGGCGCGTCCCCGTGCACGTCCTTTATTTTTTCCCACGCGAATGCTAGAGAGAATGGGTGGACGAGGCGCGCGTGCTCGGGGCGAAATTGAAACGACCCCGGGAGTTAGTTTGAAATGTATACTTTCGAGGCTGGTGGTCGGTGAAGATTGTTGGATCGTTTCTTTTTTTTACGTGGAGGGTAGTGGTTCTTTTGGTGGATGAGGGAGGATGAAGTTGTGCTTGGGGTGAGAGTTAGAGTGTGGTTAGTGTTCAAGTGGTGAAACGTGATAGGTGGTTGATCGGTGGTGTAATTGTTGCTAATATCGGGATTTATCGAGTGGTTCATCTGTTGAAGGGCAACAATGCAATCGAAATAGTAGAGGCTGAATGATTTTTGCTTGATCTGCGGATTTTCGTATTAACCTGCTTTTTAACAATCTGATGAACCAGTCTTTCTAAAGCCAACGACAAACTTTCAAACTTTTCGATTTCATCTTGTTCGTCAGTTCTCCAGAGTGGATTAAAAAGAATGCAAAGTTATAACGATTTCGATTGAATTCCAACTATGAGCTTTTTCAATCAATAGATAAGAATTTATTTAAAAAGAACATTCAATCTTTTGTTGAAAGTATATTTTTCAGGTTCAAATATACGAACCATAATTGCGGCAAATGGGAAAACCAATTCAAAATGAATTTTCGTCGGGAAAAGAAAATATTCCACGTCGCCGGGCAACATTTGCATTTTACGGGGAAAACTGGAGTTTAAAGAGCTGGAAGTTAAATATACAGGAGAAAAAACAAGGCTTCTGCTTAATGCTAATGCTTTTGTGGAATTACAAATAACCTGAAATAAAAGTAATTAGGCAACAAGTAAAAGAATTATGCGCAAAGAAGTTGAAAAGACGGTCTTATAAATTATTTATATAATATATCGTAAGTTTTTATACAAACTATTTTATTACAACTTTGCGTACACTTTAAAAACGTGTGCCAATTTAATTCTAAAGTTATCATTAATACTTGTCATGAACCTCTGGGTCCCTTCTCCAATTGCCAAATATTTGGGTGTAATTTACTGATTTTCAGATTAGATTAACATCAAACGAGGCAATATACATTCGACAACATCCATAACGTATGCTTTATTTTCTCTCCACGTACACTGCACGAGAATACTGAGCAGTTTTCGTAATGATATTATGAAGTATATGACATTTAAAGCTGTTAACAGATGAATTATAATGACGTGTATTTCCGCTGTTTAATTAACGTCCATAACAATGCGCGATGATGATTGAAAGAAATTGCTCAATAGTCTTTGCGGTCGTTGTTATTCGGTTTATGTCATAGTTGGCTTATGATAAGTTGGATATATAATCCCAGTTAATTTTGCTATTGACACGCAGCTAAAACGCCAATAGAAATTAACGAAGGCTGCTTTAATAATATGCAAAAGACAAAAATAATTGGCACACATTTCGCCCTGAAGTTCTGGTAATTAATTTTCTCACCGTGAGCGTTTTCAATTAAACATAGTTCAACGTTTGCACAACCGACCTATCTTTTCCATCTCCCGAACAAATGATCCTAACTCATCCTCACTTTAATAGCGTGATCCCATTAACTATTTAAAAACAGTTTGTGTTGGTTCAGTTGCTTTATATTACCTTTAAGTAAACTATTTGGCTAAAATTTATCTTGCTTATAAATTAGTTTTTAAACTAAATTAATGGCACGAATGTTATCAATGTCATTTCTCGTCCCATTAAAAACATTTTAAAATAATGTTGTTCTTCAATCCTTGAAGAGTACATACAAAAAACGAATCAAATTTCATCACATTTAATATCTCATGAGACGCAAATTAAATATCATTAAAAATTCAAAGCTCACCGACGCATTTACCCGCGGAATTGCATCTTCTTTATTATTTAATCACCCGCCGCTGAAAACATCCTGTACCTCGTGCACATTTAACCGAGTACTCTCTCTCTGTCTCTCTCTCTGCAGCCGAAAATTACCCGAGCAGAAGCCAATGGGCCACGCTCAAAATTTCATAAGAATCCGCGCCCGATAAAAAATTTACATATACACGCTTCTCATTTACGGATAAAATTATGAACCACGAAAAGTATCGCAAGCGCGTCTACGATATATACCTATAACCGGCTGGAACCCAGAAAGCGCAATTTTTTAATGGACATACACTCTCGCGCAAGTGTCCCTCGCTTCCCGCAAGCGCACGAGTAGCGAATATAAAAGAAGCGACGTCCACGCCTTTTTTCCACTCCACGGCGACATCACGCGCGAACGCTCGTCTATCTCGCGCTTGGGAGGCGGAAAATAGCGTTGGCGCGCGCGTTTTCTGGAAATTCGCATTTTTCACGCTGATTGTTATGTGCGAGTTAGCGCGCGCGGCGCATTATTTGTTATTCTTTTTACGGGGCGTTCTGATTACCGGGGAAAATGTAAGTGCGATTCCCTTTTTTTTTCACGTAAAAAAAGTATCTTTTTGTTTTGAATGTTTGTAGGACACGTTGTAGCAGGAAGAGGGGGAAAAAATTTATGGCATCAGCGTTTTAATTTTCAGGAAGTCGGCGCGAGACACTCGTTGTATTATTATTATTATTCAACGTGTAAAAGAAATTTAATTTGAAACCTTTTCAGATCGGATTTAATTTTAGTTTTCGCACATCCCACATATATATGCTGAAATTCATCAACCCAACCCGACATTTTCAATATCATTTTAAAACACGTTTTCACAAATATAGAACCTCTCATCCACTTCGCTGCACTTTTCCGACAAACCTTGCCCCACACTTCCGTCCTCTCACGCTATATATCCACGCAAAACATCAAACCCACCTCGACAACCTTTTCTCGACGCAATCTCATCCACTCGCAGCGCGGCGCACTCCGTCGATCAACGTCCGCGCGAATACGCACACCGTTCCGACGTCACACGCGTGTCATCCCCCACCTACATACCCTCTGAATTTTTAATACACCGACGGCCCGGAAAAACTGCAGTCTTCGCCGATAAAAATCAAGAACCACTGCCGCCTCTCGAGTGAGAGAACGGAAAAGCGGCAAAATGAATTTTCTCACTTTCCCAAGCGCTTGCGTGCAACCCGCAGGGGAGTTGTAACGGTCGCGCCTCATTCCCTTAATGCAAAGCGAGGCGAAGATATTGAAACCGCGCCGGAAGAGAGGATAAGGTTTTCGCGCGAATTGCATTTTCCATTGCCCAGGGAAATGGCCTTCTTGTGCTAATTTAACGCGCGCGCTAGCTCGCCAGCTACTTCTATGTTAATTGGATTCGTAGGTCAAAAGGAGTTTTTCGGGGCCGCGATCGTTGCCGAAACTGCGTTGGCTTATGGTTGCTGAAAAAGCCGACGAATATTCGTGTCAGGACATTAGCGGTGGACGAGATGAAAAGGACGTTTCCCGCATGTGTGTATTATTTTGTAGGTTATAGTTGATAACAATGTTAAATTTTTGACTAACGTGTAATGAATGATATTTTGCGAAGTGCAAGTTTTTATGGTTAAAAAGTTCATTCCTATTTGCGCGACGCCGTTACTAAAAGCGCCGCAACTTTTAATTCCTCCGGCGCCGATGCTGTACGCCTGGTATAACCATAAAAAAAGCTATAATCCAATCTGGTTGTACATTTTTTAAAAGTGAAAAATTGCTTCTGAAAGAAGTCTTTTAGAGCTAAGGAACTGTCAATACACTTAACTACTTTTCTCTTTTCACTTCTCACACGTGAATAAATTATTATCCTTCGCAACCCTTCAAAATTCTTTCAAACTTTCACACATCAACGAACACCAACTAATTTCACCACATCCCCAATAAAAGTATAACATTCTGCTTTGACATTGAAAGAACCCCAGCCATAAATAAACTTCTATATGCATCCAAAAACGTTCAACCTACTTACATATTCCATGCCCGACCTAAATACGTCACCCCACACCCTCCTACATAACATACATAACATATAATACCCACACGAAAAACCAAAAATGAAAAAAAGCCCGTGCCGCGCTAGGCAACGCACATCATACGCAAACATTATTCAGCCCCGCCACGCCGACTCCATTTCATTTCTTTCGCATATACACACAAACTCTACTCCTCCACGACGCCTATGAAAAAGCGACGCGACGCGGATCAGCGCGCGCCCATATCTCCGGCACTCAACTCCTCTCTCCACGCAGAATTTAGTCCACGCTTGCGCGACTTTCGCATCTGCGATTCCTACTCGCTCGGGGGGAGAAAGAACGCGAGACGACGACGAGGTTTCGTGACGACGTCGACGACGCGCCTGGGGGGAATTAACGGAAATCTCGTTTTCTCTTATCACCCTTGTCGCCCGATCCTGTCTCTCTCCCGGAGGACTAGTCCTCTTCTACTTCTTCTGCCACCTTTTCCGCCTATTTGTCACGGCGGAATAAGAGAAATGACTCTCGGCCGACGCGAGTTAAGCCTCCGGTGCGTAGGCGGTAGTAAATATTAACGCGGGGAGGCGCGCGCGTGAATTTCGTTTTAATTGGCGGCGGCGGGTATAGTGCTCCTGCTGCCAGCGACGACGACGCCCCCTTTGTAAATGATAAAACGCGGTTGCGGCGTGTATTGCGGGAGGGAGCGTTGTTGCCGAGTGGATCATCGTCGCGAGCGCCCGGCTGGAAACGATGGGCTCACGGAGTGAATTAATTTCGAGGATTAATCGCGCGCGCGAGTGTTTTTCTGACGAGGTTGTAATTGTATTGATTTTACATGCACAACGTAGGATGGGTTTGAAATATATTTTGTAGCTTTTTTAGGTTGCAAGGAATGCGGATATAGAAAAGTAGTACAAAACTGGCAACCACATAAATACCATAACTGGGTCAGTAGATTTCACACAGGATTCTTTTTTCGAAGTGCGAGGGTATAGCGGAAAAGGTCGAGAAAATTTTTCGTCGAATGTAAAATATGAACGCGAAGTGTGGATTGGAATAAAATATGATTCAAGTATTGTTGAAACATTGAAAGTGTATTTTTTTTTTTTTTTTTTTAAGGGGAAGTTCCAATTTTTCCTATATACGTGAAGCTTCTCAAATATGTGCATAATGAAATCTGTTTGAAAGTGGCGCTCTAATTTTAGTTTTTCGTACCGTTATCTGCAAAATTAATTCCAATATCCTATTCCGAGACCCAGTTTACATCGGAAACCAATCGGAAATCGATTTACAAGTGGATAAACATTAACACTGGGGAATTTCGTTTCAATTTCTCTCGTCGCGCAGCGTTTGCCGAGCTTCCCACCATCGTTTTCAAAGAATAATGACTCGCCGACGCGCATTTCCAGCCTCTCTCAATACATAATAAAATAACATTATACTCTCACCGACAACAAAAATAACATATCCTCGTCCCCAAGGGGAATCGTTTCATAACCGCTCGCAAATAAAAGCCACATAAATGTTTAACTTTTTGTTACGAACCTTATATACGCGTATATAACGCATCTCGACCGAACAGCGCATGAACCAAGCGCGCATTAAAACGAACAAAAGGAAACGCGGCAAAGCGCATCGCTTAAATCCGCGGAATAAAATTTTACGAGACGACCTCCATGAACGTACAAGCGAGGAACGTAAAAACAAAAAATTAATTTAATCTACTCCCACCGAGTTGCGTCAAAGTACAAATAAGTCGGACGGTGGTGAGACTCTGGAAACGCGTTATTTATGTAGTGCGCGCGCCTGCGTAATTTTACTTTCAAGCAGTTTGCCTGCTTCTGCGCGCGTGCGCGAGGAAAAAAAAGCAGCGGAAAGTTAGGTAAACTCTTGGCGTAGCCGAGATATGCCCGGCAGGCTGGGAATGTTCATCTCCGTCGGCAAAGTTATTCTCTTTCTCTTGGGGAACTGGACGTGCGCAGAGGTCGTGGGAAAAGTACCGATTATTCGGATTATGGGAAGTCGGGGGGCGAGTTAGGCCGGAGCTTCGCCCGATCATTTATCGCTGGAGGATTCCAAGTTGATGATAATTAGTAACAAGAGAAAAAGTTTGGAGTTATATATATGCATGCAGGGGGTTTGGGAAAATATTTGGAGTTGTTAGGAGAATTCTTAGAAGTCGGTTACTTGGTTATAGTGAACTTTAGGGAATTGTTCACGGTATTTGTTGAATGCCTATATGAAATTACTAGCAGATAGTTATTACACGAATAATACATTTCAATTTTATTGGAATAATACATTGCAATTTTATTGGTTTTGTTAGATCCAAATAACAAGTTTGATTTGCGAGAAACCATAATACATATACATTGCTATTTTATAAACTATAAAATCATCCAATATGTAAAATGTTTCTAAATCGTAAATGTTCTACCACTATATATTCAGCTACGTCCTCTCCCTGAAATCACTACCTACCCTCAAACAATCAAGCACTCGCGAAAGTAAAGCCAACTTCAAAGGACAAAGAAGAACAGAAAGGCCAGTACAGTCATACATCCAGGATAAAGGTTCGATCGACACTCGGAGAAAATCGGAGAAACGAGAGCGCAGGCGATACTGAAGTTCGCCCTCTTCGCAGCGCTAGATCACGTACACTCTCCTCCTCTTTTTCTCTCCACCCTCCCAGCGAGAGAATTCAATAGTTCGTGGCTCTCGAGAATCATCTGCTGCTCTCGGCGCGGTTCTTTCCCTATTCCGCTACGCGCACGCGCGAACTTCCTAACTAAATCACGCGCGAGCGGTTCTAAGAGTTTGATCGGATGCTGCGCCGTGCCGCGGGCTAATTTCGTTAGCTCCGCGGCGCGTGGGAGCTTTTAAAAGCAAATGGACGATCGAGAGGAGGCAAGGGTAGGTTGGAACGTGGATTAGTTACAGGAAAACGCAAATTTGCAGTGTTTGAGGAGAGGTCGAAACTTGCGCGGACGTGAAGAGCGCAAGTGGCGTTGAACAAGTGTGGAACTAGGGTGATGATGGTTACATGGGAAAAAGAGAATTTCCGAATGGGAAGACTATTGTAAACAAATAGATTTACAATACGTTCTAAAATAACAAACCCTCCAATAATTTCTTTCTTATATTATCGTTATTCATTAGAACAATTCTTTCAAATTATCACTAGAAAATAAAACATGCACTTCCATCATATTTTTACATATATTTTTCCAAGTACACAGTATTTGCAATAACAACAATCCTTCACTTCGAAAAACTTTCCGGCAAAAAGTAAAAGAAAATCGAACCCATAAGCCGTAACTAATCGACATACGCACACACACACACACAAGCTAGTGAGAGCAGACCGACGGCAAATATTTACGAACTTCACGCCACCATCGCGATCGTTCGTATAGTAGTAGAGGTCAGCGACACGGCAGACGCCTCTCGCCGCGCCTGCAGGCATCCATCCTTCGCCCCTCCTTGCAAAAAGCCGAGCCGTAGCAGCAGCTCTCTTCTTATTTCACTCGAAACCGACGTCTCCCGCTTCACCGGCACAAAAAAGGAAACAATTACCGACTCCGAGGAAGAAAAAGCCTATACACAGCAGCCACCCTAGAGCGGCAAACACACACTGCATTAGCGCGGAGGAGCACTTCAGCCGCGTATTAAATCCCGGCGGTGGCGGCAGCCACGACGCTAAGTGAATCCTCTCCTCCGCGCGATCTCTCACTGCCATTATCCGCGGACGATCCAATTTGAGCCGCTCGCGCGCGCGCTTTCCGCTCCATATTTATGTGTGTACCGGTAGGGCTGGGTCCTTGTATATACGTGATATACATGAGTTGGAAAATTTCCAGACTCGGCCTAGAGAGAGAGAGAGTTTTCGGAGGTATGTATGTATGTAGTGGATAGTGGATTATAATAGTTGGTTCGAATTCTATATACGGCAATTATTGGATTGCTGCGAGCATTAGCGAGGCGCCGCGGGGCTGATATAACTTTCGCCCGCAGCGGTAGTTTCCAAATTCAATCTGCACGAATTTAAGTTCGATATAAAGTGGCTGTTATATGCGTATAATGTACCGTTATTACGGTAAGCGTCGTCCAACTCTTTCTCGGTACGATAAAGAGTCGCGATACGGAATAATGTTTTTCGAGGTGTAATGTGTTTATTGGGAAAAAGATATATAAAGTGTTGTGTTATTTTCGGTAATGGAAATTATAATGGAATCTGTATAATTGCTCTCATAATTGGGTGTGCTATATACATATCATCGAGCGCAAAAAGTTTGTTTTTAATTAAGAGTCGATTAAAATTTCTCAAATAAATTATACAAGAAACACCATAAAACGCAATTATCGGATAATTAAGCTTTAATTAACTGCGCGCGACGCGCGGTGTCGTGTTCATTCCACTTCATATTTCACGAAACTTTAGACGTTAAAACGTCTCTAAAAGAATAATTTATCGGCCCCTGCGTTTACGAGCTGAATTCCCGTGTCTTTAATAAGTTATTTTCCATGTTTCCCGCGTAAACAAATATAACGTTTGTATATAATACGAGAAATCATATCGAAATGAAACGCACAACAATAGGTCATAAACCATCCTGTTTTAAACTCACAATTCCCATTACTTTTACGATTCCCCGAGCTATATCGCCGAGCGATCGGCATTACAGCCGCAATCGTTCAAATAGCCTGTACCTCTCGCACACATAATGCATTCACCCATCGACCTCTCTCTCACTCCACCCCCGCCGTACCATCATCCACTTTAAATTGCATCAAAGGTAATCATCAAGCCCGAGCGATGAAAGTAAGCCTCACTCCCCTGCGCTCACTCGCAGCATTGCGCATCCATAAAATGCGCCCACACGTCGATGCCGTTGTATCGATTTCGCGTAACTTTCCATCCGTTGGTGCACGCAGGTAGATACGCGAGCGTGCGCGTAGAAAATTCACGCGAACGCGCTAGAATAATCGTGATTTATGAAGCGACGATCGATCGCTTATGACACGCGGAAAAACACAGGGATATTGTAATTTACGGCGGATTTTTCGACGTAGCATGATGGCGCTGCATGCGTGCGTTCTCGGACAACATTTATTTCGAATTTCATCTGGAATTGAATTTCGTGAAAGAACGGGAGAAGGGAGATTCAGGGGAGGTGGAAGGCGCATAAACTGGGAGAACGGCAAAACGAGGGGAAGAGAGCGTTGTATAAACGTTTTTCTGCGATGTTTAATGGCCCGGAAATGATTTGTTATTCATTAAACGGATTTATGACGGAATCGTGCGTTCTGCGCTGACGGCAAGGGCTTTATCGAATGGTCACTGACGTCGATTTTGTTATAATTTGATTCATTTCAGATTGCATTCGAATAACATTATGAAACAACGGGGGTATATTATTATTTTGTTTTATATATAATTATTATTGTTGAAACTTGAATGGGACATTTGCGCTTTCAAATTGATGTATTATCGGGTATATGAATATATATTTCCGTGAAATTTTACGTGCTATTAACGCGCACAAGTGGTTCATTATGTTTTAATAATAATCTCCTCGTAATATTAATCCACTTAAAAGATATATGAGGAAACGACGCACGAAATCTAATATGACAAGCTGACTATATTCATTAAATATTAGTTACTTCAATAGAACGGTAGCGGTTGTCTATAATAGTTTCTATACTAAAAGTAATTTATTCACACGAATCAAGGTTACCGTGTCAGATACGAGAATATCTTATACGAGTTAACTACACAATAATTGCCAATTATATACATTTCCTTTCAATAAAACACGACACCACATCAAAAACATTCCTTCGGCTGTCAATCGCTCACAAATTCAATTCCGTATATATTCCCCGTTGAAATTTCGAACAAAAAAGCGCTTCCCTCTAATAACGCGCAAAAAGGCCGAGGGAATGCGCGCGCGCTCGGGGAGTTAATTTCATTTAAAAATGATTTTAACAGAGAAAGAGAGAGAGACTGGCGTCGTAAATTCTGTGCTTTGAAATATCAGATAGCATATTTTTTTTCCAGAAGCGAAGCTCTGTACGTTATGGATGAATTCCGCTCGCGCTGAAAGCCGATACCACGCGGAAAACTGGCGCGGTATACTTTGAAGGGAGCAAAAAGACTTTTAACGGGAGCAGAGAAAAAAAAATCAGGATAGAACGAGCGGAGCGAACTCTAATCCGATGATAAAGTGAAAAAAGAAGTTGAAAATTAGAGCGAAGAACGTCAAAAATGCGCGGCGCGAGTAAGCTCCTCGCGAATAGTTTTCGGATAATTGCTGGCGTGAGAAGACAAAGTTATGCGCGTTCTTTCTCTCTTCTACGAGCGCACGTCTAGCTTTTCCATAAAGTTAAAAAATTAAATAAAAGGTCGAGAAAAGGATTGCGAGCGTGTCTATATATGTATAATGCGAAATAACGAGCCGGAAAAGTTTCGCCGCGGCTTTCCGACCACCACCACCGGCGCGTATTACTGAAAAAGAGGATTTCAGCGGACACAACTTAAGGTAATTGAATTTGCTCAATTAAGGAAGCACCAGAAATTAACTAGCCGCGCTCGTAGCCAGCTTACCCGTATCGGCCATTATCTACTTAGGCAATAATCTGCGTTTTTATTGCGCCGAGCTATCTATTATCTCTCGCATATGTGTATGTGTGCGCGCAAGCTGACTGGAGCAGCAGGCTTTTCTTATTCCAATAAAGCGGACCTGGTAATGGCTCTTTAGCCGAGGGTCAAACGTTTGTTAAATTGAAAGTCTTTTTACCCTTCAGACGACGGCGCCAGTTTCTTAGCTCCTCCTTACGATACGCAATTAACCTACATTTCCTCAAACATGTTGAGAGAGACACATAGTGCAAAAACGGATACTTATAGTCTATTCCCCCGGCGTGTCACCGCGGCGGAGTTTTTAGTCTGGCGCGCGAGAAGAATAAACTATAGGGATAAAGTAAACTAATAGCATAAGGAAAAAGTATTTTGTATAAGATTAGTTTGATGAGTTAACGATTTTGCTAAAGGTCATTTTTTCAGTGTGAAAGAAGAAATAATTTTTAAAGGTAAAAAGTTATCCACCAATTCTTCATTGTTCGTCATTTTTATTGAATCGTGAACTTTATTACATTTATTCGTAAAATTCATTACCGAATTATTTTAATTAAATTTTATTATTTTAAATACGTTAAAAATGAAATAATATCTCGATTTTCAATCAAATATAACTTAATTAAATCATATATTTTGATTATTAAATATTGGAATATATTCGTTACAAGAAATTAAATTAAATTAAATTAAATTAATTTAAACAAAAAGTTAATAATGTTTTACCTATTCTTCAATTCGATACAAAAAATTATTTTTTTTTTTTTTCAATAAAAGCTCTACGACATATCCATTCACAAAAGAACTTTTTCTCCCGACCCTTATCGCAGCTCCCTTTTTACTAAATTAACAACGAGAACTTCTCCCTCTCTTCCAACTGTCAAAACACGCGCGCTTGCCAGTCAATAACACACCACTCGCGAAAGGCAAAGGGGCATCTAAAATCTCTCTCTCTCCCATCCCCCAACGGAGTATACAGACAAGACGTACCAGACGACCGAGACGAAGAAAGAAGAAGAAGAAGCGGAAGAAAGGGGCTCTCGAGTGAGTTTGCCTGCCGGAGGGGCTATCGATCGTCGGCGTCTGGCGTGCGTCGAGGCCGTTTGGCGTGGGCAACCGAACATTTTCGGCAACTGCCGCCGAAAGCGAGTGAGATTCTATGGGGGTCTTTTACGAGACTTTAATTGACAGCGATTTGCTCTTTTTTTCGCGTGGGTAGGTATAGGAGAGGA
This sequence comes from Torymus auratus, assembly GCA_900474315.1. Lineage (NCBI taxonomy): Eukaryota > Metazoa > Arthropoda > Insecta > Hymenoptera > Torymidae > Torymus > Torymus auratus. Next base: position 68,178 of record UXGD01000136.1, read on the forward strand.
TAAATGACGGCGTGTGTACGGCCGTGGAGAAAGTTTCATTCGGCACGACGATGATGTAGAGCTTTTAATTACGGTTTTTACGCGGCGGCGCCCTCCGTATATCTATCATATCGCGGTTGGGGGGCACTGACCCCTTTTTTCCCTCTCTCTCTTTTTAATGCTGTGATTTAGTCGCTCGGTTATTAAACGGCGTTTATTATTTTCCAATGAGTTTATATCGCGAATGCGCGAGGTTACCGTGGGGGCGGGGTCGGAAGTTTATTGATAAAAGTTTAGCCGTGATATTGCGCGTCTACATCTTCGGGACTTTAAATTATTGAAACTCGCCGGGAGGGAAAGTTTATTTTTAATTTAGCGATAAATGGACCGGAAGGTTATATATATAGCCGGGGCGTGCGCGGGCTGGCGATATTTCTTTCACGATTTTTTTAATACACAAGGGGGTATGTATATAGATTTACGGAATAAACGCGAATAATTGTGTTGCTGCTTCGTATTTATGCTTTGAACTTCTATCTCTCGATTCTCGAAAAAAAACATGAATTTACTGTTTGATGATTTATTTGCACGGGGAATCTGGTTGGTTTACTTGGAATATTTATAACATTAATTGTTTGTTGTTGTTAAATAAACTAATAAATTGGTTAAAATTAGTGATTGGTTAAAACATCAAGTCAATATTTTATGCATTGATGAGAAAATGATTGCACAAACCATTTCCACAGCTATTATTTGAAAGATGCGTACATCTGTATGCGACATAATAATCTCCATTGTTACGTCTTCAAATAACATTGCACTAATAAACATTGAGAGCACAATCAAATATTGACGAATAATACGGCACGAATAATCCTACATTATGTGGAGATTATTCCGCCGCATGCAGAGCTCTACAATATGCATCGCATATTCCATCATTAAGTTTCATTCCCAGGTACCGCGAAATCCGAACATTTCACCAATCAAACTAACACTCAACTTTTTTAATTACCAGCCAATTCAAACGCAAAACCTATTCTTCTAGATGAAAAAAAGAAAGGATGAGAGCCGGTGCGACCTAGTCCGCGAAATTCAATTAGTAAGCGGCGCGTGGACCAACTGATATTTCCACTAGAGTGCAATTTATCTCGACGAAGCCTTTCTTACCCTCTCTCTCTCTCTCTCTCTCTCTCTCTCTCTCTCTCTCTCTCTCTTTCCTTTCGAGCGTCCAAGTTTCTCGCGCAGATTAGCCCTGGGAGCGGTGCGAAAAACTCGCTCGAATTTCCTGGAGACTCTCGCAGAAGGAGGAGGAAAGAGGCACTCGACGGGACGATTGAGACAAATCGTCCGGGCAGGCGACGAGGAGGAAGAGGATGAGTTCGGTTCTGCTTCAGGTCGGCAAGCAAGAGTTTTAAAGAAGTTTTAGCGCGAGCATCAACAAAGAATTTCGCCTTTGCTCGCGAGCAATTCGGAAACTGAGAAGCTGTCGCGATGAATTTAGTGCGTCTGAAAAATTGCAGATAGTTTTTTTAATTGATGGGAACAGGATTTTCGTTGAAAGATAAATGTGCGTTTTTGTGTGATTGGCTTTTTGTGGGGAGAAGGTTATTAATAGATTGATATGGGAAAGCGTTTGAAATAACAGTAAATGCTTTCAATGTAGGTGTACTTGTTGAGCAATTTTATTGATTTGATTAGAAATTCTATAGCTATGTAGATGTATACCGTATTGGAGCTATTTATATTATATGCAATGGGATTTGATTTCTCTATAATATCAATTGACGCGCTGAGATGAGACCTGATGATATCTGACTCGAGACACAACATAATATTGAAATGGTTACCTTTATTTACTGGTATTCAATAATCAAAATATTTACAGATTCACTCTAACAGTGTTTTCGAGAACTTTTAAAAAAGTAAAATACAACTTGCCACCAGGCGCAAGTAGATACACGATGGCTATGGTCAGACACGTTCTTTATTTCCACTATTTTTAAACCAACAATTCAACGACATTGACCTCCCTATCGAACCAATCCCAAACAAACCTACAAATCCTCCCAAACAAACCAAACAGCACAGTGAAAGAGTTGAAAACAAACCTACCTCTCTCTCTCTCTCTACCTCCACTCGTAAATCCCCAGCAGATACATATCAGTTCGCACGCGCGTGCGGCTTTGCTCGCTTGCTACATAGCCGCGCGGTAATCCAAATTCGTCGTGGGAAACACGTACCGCTAAACCTCGAGAGATCCGGCCGAGTGCGCGCGCGTGCCGCAGCGAGTGCAGTAATTCGCTCGCGTGCGCACGACCCTGTAGCTATACGGGAATATAGGCGTGATCCTGTAATTTTGCGCGCCCGAGGAGGGAGGAGTGAGAGCACCAAGAAGATCGACATGGGGATTATGACGGGGTTCAAGTTTGAGCGAAGAAGTGGCCGTAAATGAGGGTTAACGAGGGGCTCGAGTAAGAAGTCTGCGCGGTTGTGGGCGGGCTGTCGTTCGCACGCGATTTTTTTTCGAGTGGTTTCGTCAAATATTTGCCTTTGTTTTTGGGAGGAGGCGTTGGGAATTCGGTGAAATATTAGGAAAGGTTGCGAGAAATAAAGATAAAATACAGAAATGCCATATCGATTAGAAATTGAACTCTCGAGATTTTTGTCGGTATACTATAACTTTGCGGTAACGACAGTGAAAAGGCACGAGATTCCAGTGGTGTAAATATTGACCCTCAGCGGAGTTCATTTTTCACTACCGTGTAAAGAGCTCAAAATACCGCCATCCAGGCTACGTAAAAGTGAAATTTATAGAACCATCCTTTTCCAATTTGACCGTAATAAAAAATAATATCTTGAACAAAGTCATTCCGATCAGAATAGTAGCGATAAATCTGAACGCTCTCAAGATCTTCTTCTTGCAGTCAAATTCGGATTTTCCAGTTGGCTTATGAACTGAATTATAAGAGAGTTACTTGGTTATTTACGGGTCGCGCGACGTACTGACGTTTAATTTTTAGAAAAGATATATCGAGAACGTATTATTTCGCAGAGCGCCCAGATATTTATATGAATTATTAAAACCAGTTAAAGATATTACTTATAACTCATTTAACACGAACCGTCATTTTTCTTTAATTGGATTCTTATTGGAGAAATTTCAAGTTAAAAATCACTCCATCAATTTAATATAGACTTCATTAATTTTAGCCCTCACACTGTGTCGTCCAAAACGATATGTCAAGGAAATTCAAGAACCCTCATGATCTAGATAACCCCTCTCGAAATCTTCGTCTATGCCCATATAATACTATAAAATCAAGAAGCTAAATCTGAGCTAAGCCAAGAACAATAAGAACATCCCAACAAGCGAAGAATCAATTATAACGACGCCGATGCAACGCGTAATAAGGCACAACAACAACAGTATACCAACGGCTCGCGCGTACCTTCTTCACAGGCTTAACGGGTCATTGATCTCCCCGCACCTTCTCAGCTACCACACTACTCACGCGCTCGGGCACAGCGGGGAGGCCACGAGGAGAGATTAATCTCGCTCGTTTTCTCTCTCTCTCGTGTGTGCATGTGACGCGTAAAATCAACGATCTCTACGGGCCAGGCAACGGGGGTCACGGAAGTGTAAGAAATCCGCCGAGCGCGCGCCTATATTGTATTACTCGCTCGATTTTACGGCTTCGGTTTAGACCGACGCTCGCGAAAGAGAGAGAGAGGAAACCCGATAACCTTGCGCCTCTTGCACCCTCGCCGACGACAAAAGAAAGAGAAGAAGAAGAAGACGTCGCGCGCGGATTAATGCGCGCCGTGTCGGAAGTTCATAAATTCGATTATCGTCGTTACGTGTAATATACATACATGCGTGACTCTCACGTCAGTATATCGGGAGGTGATACTTGCTCTCTACACCACGTACTCCATTACGTATGCGAGTAACGAGGGGAAAGGTGTGGGAAATGGAGCGGATCTGTTCGAAGATTCCGGTAGATAGAGAACCTCGCGGAGGATGGAGACTCGTCGAAGTATATTTTTGTGTGTGAGTAAGAGAGAAAGAGGTTGCGTAACGCGCGTCGGAAACGGCGCGTCGCCGCTGGATTGATACGTAAAGGTTTCCGCGGGTAATCTGATTTGCGGAATGGCAACGTTCGCGTGTTCAAGTCAGAGACGGTGGTATATATTCTCGAATGGAGGGGAGGAGGTACGAGAGAAATAAGAGCTTTTTTAGATGCGAAACGGGCTGATTGAGTTATCGGGCGTCGTACGCCGATCGTGTTGTTTGAGCAAGAGAATTGTTATCGTTATGCTGATAGACGGTTTTTTTTTCTATTGATATTAATTTTCATAGATGTCGCGGAAAAGTGGGTTTTATAAAAAGGAATTCGGGTTGAATCGATGTCAAATATTTATATAGGACATTTTGCAGGCGTGACCTATCGATTAACAATAAACCCAAATTCTCAAGATACTTTCGAGGTATATATATTTGCCGCCTGCAGTGGTATGTGTGTGAGTGTAAAGATCGATTATCGGAAAGATTTACGCAGATTACGATGGACTTGAGCCTGTGCAAGTAATTATAGGCCAAACTCATTCGCAGCGTTAAGAGTAATTTTCGATGATAGATTATAGGATATCGCTGTTATGTAGAAAGCGAATTTAATAACGATTATTGGTTCTGCTATATCTCGTGTATGCCTAGATATAAACCAGATATGCAAAATCTCATGAGTGAATGTGGTGATAAGAAGTATTAGTAAATTATTATCTTATCTGTGCCACATTTAACATGAAATTCATCTCTCGATTCACAGCTTTAAATAAACGTAACATACTTTAAACTTCCTTATAAAACAATCGGAAAAGAAGTTATTTTTGCAATTTCTTTCACTACATAGTATGAATACTCAATTTTCCTTTTTTCAATCTACTAACATAACTTCCCTGTCTAACCATCACCATCAGCACCAAACTTCCACGCGACCCTAAAAGCCTCCCACAAACATCCTAAAAAAGCACCATCCTCACCGACGCTGCCTATTTACATCGTTCACCAGGCGCACTAATCACCGGCAACTACCTAACGCTTCTGCTAACGCTAACGCTTGCATATACACGCGCATAACTCCGTGCCCCTTCCAGAGCACAAAAGCTCGCGCTTTTCGATCCGCCTCACCGATCGATTCGCAAAAGCCACGCCGCGACGCCGCGTCTATATACACTCGCCCTTTCAGTCTCTCCCGTTCGCTCGCGATAAAACACAAAACCCATTCTCCTAAACAAAAGCGACACATTCTGGCGCAGCGCTGCCTCTCTCTAATCTAATCGTCGCAGTAAGTGCATAACACCGACGGCTGCTGCTGCTGGCCACTCCTTCGACACGTGTTACTGCGCCGCCCGAAATTGGGTCATCGACTGCCGCTGTAACATCAGCAGCAGCTTCCCCGAAATAACAAGGGCTTCCTTAAAGTGGCTTTTAATATATTCGCGCCGGCGGCCCACTCATATGCGCCAACGGGAGGTAGTAGATTGGTATATAGGTATATACACGCGCGGCTCCTAGTAGCTCGTATTTTTCGCTTAACGCAGAGGATAATGATAATAAGCGGGACTGGGAAAGCATGAAAACAACGTTTTACGCGAGAGAAAGGCCGCGTAGGTGGTATATACATGTGGAAAAAGAGAGGGAAGCGAGAGCGCAATTTAGATAGGGAAATTCTGCCGCGGTAAATTTTTGCCACGGCCTGTGTGGGTACGCAAACAATTTTGAAAATTCATGCTTTCCCGAGGCGTTGCGGGGGAGGCATCATGCGTGCGGTGAGGAGGGCGTTGTTTATTTTCCGATGGTTGCGAGATTAAACGGCGGGTAAATACTTCTATAGCGGGCAACAAAATCATTGGTGGGTTTAATAGAACGTATACCGGGATACCGCAATGTTTGTTTAGAGTTCTATGTGTGGAATTGAATTTATGCTTTTATAACAAAAATCATAAGTCTTGCAACGGGTATAGCATATTGTTTTCATTTGTTTATTACTTATTTACAGTATATATGATATCATGACGTAAATTAAAGATATATAAAGAAATTTAGCAAAATATTTGGATCCATATGTAAATTCATCGGACCTTATTTTCTAACCGAGTATATATCCTCCACTGTGCAAATATTTAGACTCAGCAAACAAATGTACAATATACCTAGTAAATTTCATTCAAAATACATTTTTAATATCTGAAAAACTTTCGGATCTTCGTACCATCCTGTAAACTCAAAAAATATTTTCCCCCTGCGAATGAGAAAATATTTATCTCTAAACCCCCGGAGCAAGAACGACCATCTCTATACTCGTTCGAGTAGAAAAAGCCGTGAGAGATCGCGGCAGGACTATAAACACACACACACGTATATCGCCCTCGCTCACACTCTCTCACCCTCGGCGCGCGTTATTCGATGAACTTTAATCAACGTCGAGCAGCTCTCCCTCTCTCCATTGAAAATCTCCCATTCATGAAAGTCGATAAGCATCCTCCTACAACAACGCAGCGCCCACACGCCGCCCATATCGATTACGTAACGCCTCCAAAATCCATAACGATGCTACGCCTCCCTTCCTTTACTAAACCCTTCTACCATCATCCCTTAAAAAAACCTACGCATCGTACATATCGTTCCTTCCTACAAGCGTCCTACTTTTCGCGTCTCATAAACAAAGAAAAAAAGGGAGCTCGATCGAGCGAACGAGAAAATGTAACATCGCTTACCTTGCGAGTTTCCGTTGTGCTGATTCGACTGCTGGGACGGTAGCTGGGGCATGCCCGGGTAGAGGGGCGAGGGATGGGGCGAGCTTCGATTGCTGCCCGGTGGATTGCCGCTGGTAGGGGTCGGCGTTGCCGACGACTGCGAGGTAGGCTGTTGCTGCCCCTGCTGTGCCTGCTGCTGCTGGGACTGCAAGAACGACACTTGGGGCTGCGAGGTAGGCGTCGCCGCTGGCGTACCTCCGCCTTGTTGCTGTTGTTGCTGTTGTTGCTGGTGCTGATGCTGCTGTTGCAGCTGCTGCTGCAGTTGCTGCTGTAGCTGCTGCTGGTGGTGGGCTTGCTGCTGCTGGGGCGTTGGCGGTTTCTGTGGGACTGTGTCACCCGTTGGACCTGCAAAATTGTTTGATTAATTATTTAGTTGTTTGAGATTCGTTGATTATTTTTGTTCGATTAGTTGATTTGTTAAAAGGTTCGATGCTTTCAAGCCGTATTGACTTTTTGTTTGTGAGTTTTAAGTCCTTTTCAATTAATGTGTATGCATAAAGCAGGATTTGTTTGTTTTTTTTTATTGAATCATTGAATAATCAATTAAAAGAGAAGTAATCAGAAAAAGTAAAAGGACCGTTAATAATTCACTGATAATAATAAATGAATAAAGGAAAATGTATTTGCTGCATTAAAGATAATTAGGAAATCATAAAACCGCGTGTATTTTATGATTAATTTTATTTTCAAGTACGTTTTATTTTATCACAATGTCATCGTAAAAACTCGACCCGACTTTATGCGAGGTTTTTTCATTTTTATGCGTATAAGGCTCTGCGGTGGTTTTATACGTTTTTGCATAAAATTTGTGGTTGGCCAACGCAGCATGTTATTTTACGCCTGAATGGTCGCGTAATTTTCTTTTTGTTATGTCATTTGTTTCAAGATGATTTTTCATTTTTATATAATTTTAACAATATATTTTATGCATAAAAGTTAATTTAATGTGTGGATTATTTGCTCATTATTCTATATACCGCGTACTGTATGTGTATAATGATTTTGTACTACTGATAAACATTAATTAAAAACTGTGATATGATTTTGGTAATATCATTGTAAAATATAAACAGTTGTAAATTATTTTACTGTAGTTCTGACTTACAATAATGAAGGAAACTGTTTCGTTTTATTTTATAGAATACCTACTGTCGGTAAACAGGGTATCTTTTTTACCGCATGTTAATACTGTATCATAATTTACCATACACTACTATTATAATAATAAAACAAATTAAATACAAATTTTATACTTTTAATACTTTAAAATTATCAATTGTAAAGTTAACAAACTATGTTATTATAAGTCATAATTTTGTTTACGCCTTTGGAAAATAAAAACTTAATAAATGCATACACATTTTGAAACCAAGATTAATTACAATCAGTTAATTTTAATCATTCTCTACTAATGAGTATGCATGTAAAAGAGTAGTATTGAAGATATTTATTTTGATAAATTTGCTATCTTTTCATAATGAAATTTCAAAGTTTTAAAATTACAAAAGCAGATCGATATACTTACTATTTTCGGGAATGGGCGACGTAGGACTATCAGGCAACAGTATACCCTTTTGTACAAGTTCATCTCTGTTCGCTCTAACTGAAATTTTCCTTTCGAGCGCTGGAAAAAATATGAAAGTGTCAGAATAAAGCCGGTACAGACGAGCACATATAAAACGATCGCTCTAATCGCGTAATCCCTGGATGATCCGATGGGGATTACCAAAATGCAATCATCTTACTCGCAAGATAACGTCTATATACTTACATCTCGACGCGGCCTCGAACTTGTCCGATTTCTTTTTCCGTTTCCATTTCCACGGCTTAAAGAGTCTACCGAGGGCCGAAAACTTGCTTTTCCTTTCGAGCGGTGGCGTCCGCGTGCCCGAGCCCAAACTGTTCGTTCGCAGGGCTGCGCCATTCTGCTTTTTCGCTGCAATCACAAAAGAAAAGACACTCGTTAGATTACTCTCGAAACTTCAACAGAATTTGTTATTTTTATCATATCGAAAACATTTTACTGGGTAACAAACATATTACAAAGGTTCGTAAGTTTAAATTGCAGTGGGGGAGAGGAGGATTTACTCGTGGAGGGTAATATTGATTTTGTCGAAGAATATGGTGAAATACGATTTCCGTCGTACCGACGCGAGATTTCGCGTTTTCCGGCTATTCCCGCGATATATTGCATCCTGAGCTGCGTGCATAGCAGTGATCTGCTTTACCTTGCGTTTTGCGCGTGTCTCTGCCGGAAAATCAGCGAGAGATAACGACTGCAGCGGCACTGGGTGAAAAGCGCCGCTGCAGTGTGGCAGAGAGATAATTTATCAACGAATTTTTCGCGAAATCACTGCGCGTTGCTATTTATAATATATATGTAACTGAAGCTAAAGGAGATAATTGTGTCACTTTTGTTATGCGCGCGCGCAATGACGTGTTTCAAATATTTGCGTTATTAGATGTAACATGTGTAACGTAATGCTTTTATCGCGTAATGAAATAACTGTTTTAGCGAGAGTATATCCAAATGTAGAGGTTTATAATATACGAGAAAGTGTGGCAATTGATTATTTTACGTAATTAAATGTGCTATATAATATTTGGTTATACGATATGTGATTTGATTCTATATCGAGAAGCATACATATAGAGAGATAATTGATTAGTTTCTCTCTATATTTAGAATTGGTACAATTAATATAATATCAAAGCCTTATAGCTGTTCGAAATAATGTACTTGGAAACAAAATCAATAGAAAATTTAAACTTCTATTATTATTTCGAATAAATCATGTGGTTCTCGGTGCTTTTTATAACTACATGTCCAATTTAAGAAGAATTTCTTTCCTAAGGCATATGTAGAGATAATATTTGAAAATTACAGTTTTTAGTGCAAGAAAAAAAGATACGAAACACTCCTTCGATAATAACTCAGTTTCCTACTTCCGCGAACATAACGCGCAAATGACGAGGCTCTTCTTAGTATTTTATCTGTGAGAAAATATCTTCGAAGTCCCTCAGAGCGCACGTTTATGGGGATGTACGAAGAAACCATTAAGAGCATTCGATTAGATTCGCTAAAAAAGTAAAAAAAAAAAAGAAATAAGCGTACTTCCGCAAAATTTTGCACGTCGGTTAGTCGTAAATTACTGTCTAGAAACTTTTTTCCCATATATCGTACCATGTTAAACAGCTGTTTCACGATCGCGATTATCATTGATAACCATATTATTTACGATATTTTCCTGGTTCATTGTCAATATTATTTTTTAAGATTTACTAAATTTGCATAAGAAAATCTTTTTCAAACATGCAAGTGAAATGCAGTACTTCAGAGTGTCACAATAACTCAAGTGGTAGTTAAAATAGTCGCATTCTTGCGTTAATTTTAAATAATCCTGAAAACGAGTAAAAAAACTTAAAAATGACATTTGTTAATTAGTTCTTTAAAAAAAAAAGTTTTTATCATAAAAATGATGACACAAAAATGTAATTTATTTTATCTTAACGCATTTGAAACTAATAACAACCGTCATTCGCATAAAAAGTTCCGCATAAAATATATTCACTCGAGTATGCCATTATAATAACTACACAACATTTTAAAAGAAGTACCTAGAGATAATTATTTCACAGCACGGTACAAAAAAAAAACTTTCCGTTTCAGCTCGAAATTTATCTCGCACATTCACAGCATCCTGAGCACAGCTCGAGCAATAAAATTAATTCAAAAAGCGCACGCAGCGAAACAAAAAAATACAAGATAAAAGCTCATACAACCCCAAACGTCGCTGACTTTCACGCCGCCTTTATCCGCATACACCGCAATTCGCGTCACGCGACACGGCGCAAACACGATTTATCATTCCTTTTGTTATAAACCACAAGGCAAACGTAGCCGAGACGAAAACAAGCAAACGAACCATTACCCCTCTAAACAGCCACCACCCTCGAGCGAAATTCGCTTCCAACTGCAGCAGCAGCAACAGCAGCGTCACGTGCTTCCTGCGAACGCGCAACTTTTGGCGCCTTCTCACCACACAGAGAGTGAAAAATCGCTGGTTATTACGCGCACGTAAACTCTCTAGCGCGCCTCGAATTACCCGGGCAATTTTTCACTCGCCCCCGCGCGGCTTATTCATGATATTGGCCGCGCGCGCGCGCATGCACTAACGTATTGGTCGTCGGCACCGACGCGACGCGACGCCGCCACCGACGCCGCGGATCAATACCACGATATATAGCCGTACGCGTGCAGAAAAGAGAGAGAGAGAGAGTTCGTGGATTATTCAGCGTGTTCTTATTTTGACACCTTTCTATATATAATATATGTGCGCTGTCAGAGGATGAAAATTTCACCTCGCGGTACACGGTGTGGTCAGTGTACCATGGCGGTTGTGTGTGTGTTTGTAAGTACCTATACGTCGCGGGCAGGGGTTAAGTGCGATATTACTTCCGGCCGAGGTGTTGGATGGCGCGGATAAGGAGGTTTATTGTTGCGAGTTTATTCTGCGCGGCTCGAGCGCGGTGGGGATTTATACTCATGAGCCTGGTATAGTAGCGGTACGCTGGTTGTTTGTTCATTAGTTATAGTGCAAATAACGCGAACAACAGATTAGATTTTTATTTTCCAAAAAAATTTTTATGTTTTATTATTTTTTTAACAGTGGGCTATTTTTTTGTTACTTTTGTTTTCAGAGACCGTAAAAATATATATTTTCAACGGGGATTTAAATGAAAAATTTTTCCTCCGTTAAAATAACATTGAAGTATTAAATTCTTTTTCCATTTTTATGACGTTAAAGATAATCCATCACCGCAAAAAGAGAATTATATATAGACTTCCGTTGGTTTATTTCGTGATGTCAAACAGCGCTATTCACCATTTCACAACAAACCATCATATACAGAAAATAAAAAAAAAAAAGAAAAAAAAATAAATTTTCATTACAAATTTGACGGTATTCGAAACGTTGATTTTCTTTCACGAAAACATACGATAAACAGACATACACACATACGAGCCATCCTGAACGTTATTTAATCTCCGCTCTCTCGCGTTCCCGCCCTCGTCGATAAATTCAATATATATCCCGCAAAAACGACACCATAAACATCTCTCCCCCAACTGCGAGGGGTGCAAATCTCGCTCCGAGCCAGCAGAGCGCATACATAAACGCACACGCGGCGAGAATAAAACCTACCCCTTTCGCATCATTCACCCTCCCTTAAACCCCACCAGACCCTCTCTCACTCCTCCCCTTCGCGCGCAAAAAAAGAACCTGCGTACATACATCTTCGCGCAACTCCCAGGACGACGCGGCAGTGTCGTCGGGTGTGCAAAAAAAAGTGAGCGTCGCGTGGTTCAGGCCCGCGTCAAACGGCAATTTCGCGGCGACGATAAGCGAGCACGTGTGTGTGTGCCCCGCGGGGAAGAGAGAGAGTATGAGGCGCGCACGACGTCGCCGATTAGGGAGCCCCCGAGTGTCGTTCGGGGGATATGTACGTGCCGAGTTGAGTGTACGTGTATGTACGTAGGTATATGTATATGTGGGTGAATGGGAGGGAGGGATCGAGTTATGGTTGGGATGCGAGGACAGAGAGAGAGAGCGTGCATGATGTAAGGACCATCTGATGCTGCGGTTGAGTGAGGAGGAGCTGCTGCGCACGCGAGGGGTTGGGAGAGAGAGAGCTTTAGCTTTGTGCGCGATGTGGAACTACCGGTTTTGCGAGGATGGCTTACATATTTTGGGGGCGGCTTTGCGCTCTATAAGGGGATCTATGGAGAGGACAATTTGTAGGAGGATTTAAGGCGTCGAAGGAGATGGTCCTATGATTTAGAGGGGGATTTATGAAGGATGGGTTTCGCTGTAGTAATAGGCGAATATTGTGAATTCAAATTTAGTTTTGGACGCTTATGATATTTATAATTGTAGATTTTAGGAAAAAAATGCGGGTTTCTTAATGGAGCGTATTCCATATCGTAATCTTTTAATGGACGCCCACAGATATGATGATCTGTTTAAATGTTTTCGAAATCTTCTGGTACGAAACTTTGATAGACATGCTTTTACAGAAAATTTTGTAAGACTAGTTCGTGGGTGTATTGATTGCGTGGATTTTTCCGTAATAAATGACCTCTGCAGTCTATATAAGAATCAGAGAAAAGTTCAAAAAGCTATATCATTAAGATATTTTACAAAGACTATTTCTATTTTACTTTGGTAGTCCGATTATTTAATACAAAAACCACTAACTTTAGGTAAAAATAAAAGAAACTAATACAAATAAATTATTCTATTCCGAACGCTTCATTACGTACAACGGATCATCATCGGATCATCATCATCTCCCTTAATTACTCCCAACGACCGACCGTATTTAATTCAACCCGCGGTTGATTTCCGCGGAAAATTAAAATCCAAGCAAGTCCGCAATTTTTTGCAATTAGTTTAGCAAAGATGTTCCACTACTCCTCTCCCTCACCCTCTCCCCAAAACTCGCGAAGCTCTCTTCTTTTCCTCCAAGTTTAAGTAGTTACCCAGAAGGGGGGTCGCAGCTTCCACTGGAAAAAGTTCATCACTCCCTCGCTCTTCTCGACCCCTCTTCTTTCTTTGTACAACTAGCAACTTTTTTAATAAAAATCGCTAAAAACTTTCCTCCTCTTCCTCTTCTCAGCCTCTGTTTTATCCCTTTGACAAAAAGACCAGACGGTGGCACGAGTCGTTTATTCGCGAGCGCGCGTAAGTTCTGCCATCGCATGGGCGATCGAAAAAGTATGAACGCGAGCGAGCGTTAATGGTGTCCGGTATACCCGTGGTGCTAGAACCCCTATATATACGAGCATCACAAAGTACTTCCGCTCGCACCGGAGCGGCATTTGATTCACGCGTGCGAGCTATAGCGCGATATATACGCAATTAGAATGGCCCCGCGGGGAAATGCGTGAGTATCGTCGACCGAGCAATGTCTTTTAAATTGGCTCTCCTTTTTTAATGGCAAAAACGAGATTGCCGCTGCCGCTGCTGCTGCTCTGATTTTCCACGATGTGTTTTTCGAGCTTGTTGATGATTGAGTTTTTCAGGGGTACCGGATTGGAGATCGGGTTTGTAAGATGTAGGTTAGCTTACGCAGCAGAAGTTTTTCGTATCTCTTAATATTCTGCTTTTATGATCGTGGGATATTAAGTATAAGCGAACGTGCAGTGATGTTACTTTAATATGGGAAATATTTAATGTTAATGCGTGTATATAATATTAAAGTTTATTTTATTTTTATATTCAAATATTTATTGAACATTCTTATAAGTAAAGGTGGTTTATCCGTGCTATAAATTTAGCTTTAAATCTTAACTTTAAGCGCACTTTTTATATATATACCATACGCTCACAATATAACGATCGAAAATCTATTATAGACACCAATAAATCTCAAGGATATATAGCTTTGCACATGCACGTCATGGCGTAATTTATGGTATAAAGAAAAACGTAATTGCACTCGAACATAATACGCAAGACCTCTGCGCTATAATTTGATATGAAATTTATAATTAATAGATTTTCTCTCGATATGATTGAGTTTATTCGGTTCGCAGTCATTTTCAGGTTTTAATACGCGAAGAAATAGGTAAATTCAATCTTCATTGTAACACAGCGCGTTGTTCGTGATTCACGATATAACAATTTGTTTGCTCTTCGTACAATTGTTAATGGAATATACTTATCAAGATTACATCTAGAGACTTGAGATAAGAATTTTTTAACAACGCTTTTTACTTAAGATTTCTAGGAAAAGAGTAAAGTACAGGACATTATTTTTCTCTTTATTAATATTAACAAAATATATAAGATAAGTGCGGTAATCTAACTTTTTGAGAACAATTTTTCCCTGCGTAAAAAAAAACAGCAGAGCTGTACGTCACAGCGTGAAGACCACACAAGACAGAACAAAATAACAGCATCCTACACAACTTCAAAGCAACGATACGTCATAAACCACGAAGATTCTTCAGCCAAGAATACTACCTTCCCTCGGTTAAAAAAAATCCCTCAAAACAGCAAAAACCCACCAATCGAGAAAGCCCCTACTTCGAGCATTCCAACGTGTACGCAGTTCCGGTATACCTCGTCGACGGAAGCTCGCGCGCTTGCGATAAGTTTCTTACATATATATACATCTACCCTGCGCGTGCGGTTATTAATATGCAAATGGATTAGAGCCGCTTTCTTAGCCGCGGAGCACCTCACCGCGTGCCGACAAACACAGAAATCCCCCGGAAATCCTATACACAGCCTCTCTCTCTCTCTCTCCGCGAAAATACAGTCTCGTAAATAAGTTTACGACGGCCGCGCGCTTTTTCCTTCCTCCTCTCACATTCTTGCCGAACAAAAACAAAGCTCTCTAATGCATAGCCTCTGTCTCTCCACGGTATATAAGGGTTTATAAAAGTCACCGCAAGGTAATTGAGAGTTTTTTTTCCGGCGCGATGCGCTTTCACGCGCGACGCGTCAAGTGTATACATATATACAACTACCTTCGGTGATGTGGCAGTTTTTAATTGAAAGGATTTTAGCGGTCGCGCGATATTTGTGTGTTTAAATTAATTGGGACGGGAGTTTTTTTTTACTGTGAATGCGCGAGTTTTTTTTTTTATAAATCAGTGTCGCATTTATCTCCACGCGCGCGCACGGCCGTAAGTCTTTTATGCAGCGGGATTAATTCAATATGCTTGAATTCCATTTGAATGCATCAATATTAATGCGAGATATGGAAAAACGGCATTCATTGAATTTAGCGGGAAAAACACGAGGGATAATTAAAAAAATTGTACCTTGAAACGTGCGCGGTTATTTTCGAAATGTGTATATATGTATTTTCGAAAGAGTAATAAATAAATGAAAGTTTTACAATTTATTAAGTGCTGGTTAAATGTGACGTTTGAATATCACTCTCCTAAAACGCGCTCGGCTCTTTTTAATCTTGGAAAATTAATATGCAAAAGTGTCAATCAAAATATGAATACCAAAAATCCGTTTCGCTCGAGCGCAGCTGACTTCTGATCGATTTCTTTTAATAAAACCTTTCGTAATACTATATCGCTGTGATGCAATATCCGCAAAATTTTCATCCTCGCTGCTTATTAATATAGACAGAAATTTCTGATATATCACGTGACTAATTCAAGGACGAAAAGTTTGTTCGATTATTAAACAATAATAATATTGTAGAGAGAAAACAATTCGGCTTGATTGCATCGGGAAAACAATACGAGAAGAGCGTGAAAACGATAATCAACGACACGAAAAATACGGATAAAAGTGCTGTTCAAGGCAAACGAGCAGAAAACACGCAATTTCACAATTAATTTTCCGGCGCGAGCGCGCGGGGAAATCCTCCGGAGATATCTTGAATTTATTCATTGTTTGGAGTAAAAATGTTACTTCCCTGGAGGATTTTAATTGTGACTCAGAGGCGCCTGCGTCTCTTTCGAGAAATCGCCGTTTCTTTAATTATTCTCAAGGCGCGCTTGTGTTTGTAGCAATTAAATTACTCGCTGAAAACGCTTAATAGTACATTTACGAAAATGGCTTTGTTTTATCTCGGAATTGTATATTTAAAAGTGATAACATTTAATCTTTTTTCTAAAGAAATGTTTATGTCGACGGCGCGTTCTTTTATCTGAAAATTTTATTTAACGAACTTTTAACGACGTAATTTGCATCGTATTATCTTTTTATGCTTTCTTACACGATGTAGCTCTGACATTATAACTTTTATCTATACGTATTTTCCAAAATGTAAAAAATTGAAGAATTAATTTTACTCATGTTATATTCCACGCACTATAATCGAAAGTATTTTCATTCAATATTAAACAAAAATACGCACTCCAGCAACTATAAAATTCAATATTTTCGTCACTCTTCGTGGTTTAGTCGACATACCCATCGGTTTCAATCTCCCATCCCAGAAAACATAAAAATCAACTCTACCAATATCCATCGCTACACACTTCCCCGAAATTCCCATATCTATCTCTCTCTCAAAGCCGACGTCCATCCGTCATTTCTGCATGGCAGTACATCCCGTCGACCGCGACGGTCGCGTCCTCAAAATTAGAGATCGCGGCGATATCCGCGGAAGCGATGGGTCCGCGCGTTCTCTATGCTGACGCAACAGGCCGTACGTAGACCACACATCAGCACACACAATGAGGGAGAGACAGGGCATGGATCTTCGAATCGTATATATAGATACAGGGATCAATGCTCACATAACGCTAATCGCCGCACGTAATCCAAGACACGGCCGCACGCTTCGATGCTCTTTCCGACTGCGCGAGTATTATACGCACGTAGGTGGCTATATATACATAGATAGGAGACAATGGACGAGGCGGTAACGCCTACGCACATAGCAGCGACATGGGTATGTGTTTAAAGGGAGAGAGAGAGAGAGGTTGGTGATGTATCGATGACGCCCGGCGGCGTGCGCGTGGTATAATGAGCGGGTATTGAATTTTCAAATTAGGTGCGTTTGCACAGCCGAAGGATGGTTCTGGCGACAGGAGCGACTGGTGATTGCAAGAGAGAGAGAGAGGGTTGGCAAAGTGAGTGTGATTATTGGGATGCGTGTTCGATGTTTCAAGTCACTGGCGATTTTTATCAGAGTTGGTTATAGTTCAAAGGATTGGCAGGAAATAAGAATTTTATTGAAAATGCGTTTTATGTTGGTATATAAATATGATATGCATGTAAAAGGATATGCGGAGGGATTGACGTATTCAATTCCAATTGATGCTCGGTTCTTTAATTTAATAAACGGTGAGTTAACTGAAATGCCGGATGCCAATCGTGTAGAGGAATAAATAAACTATAAAGCCAATGGAAATAAATTGCTTTTCAATAATCTGATAACCGATTATATATTAAATAACGTTGACATTTTATAAATATTCTTTTCTCGATAAATATCCAAATATATATAAGTATACTCTCAGACCTGCCATTTTACATACTTTAACATCATCTTTATTTTCTAAAAATATCTCTGAAACACAATCGATCGACGAAAAAACTCACTCTCAACAAAAAAAAAACTACGAAAAATCTCTTTCCCGTGTGTCGATCGTGCGCTCTCACAGCCTCTATAACGAAGACTTCGTTTGCCTAATGCGCTCGGAAGTCTAGATGCGTCTCGCAAAAGCCCATCTTGCGCGATAAAAACGAAGCGCGCACGAGAAAGTTCAGAAGCTGCCGCGCCGCCGCCGTCGCCGTTTTATGAGCGCGATAACGAAAATCGAGACACGAGGGGAGGCATATATAGCGGAGACATGCGAAAGACGCGCTTTGACGGATATATGATGAGAGTGAAGGAAGAGAGGAAGGGAGGGAGAAGCGAACAATCCACTTCGGGGGGGCTAATTTTAGTTTGATGCGCTTTTTTATGGGACTGGAAGGGCGGGAGTAGAAAAGTGCCAAGTGTTGCGAAAAATTAAATGCGAAGGTGTAAAGTTGGGAGATATTGAGTGGCCGGGCGGGAGTGAGTTTTACTTTATTTTCATTTTTTTCGGTTAGGAACTAACATTAATTTCAGTGAAAAATCTTGATAATTTGTAAAAGGTATTCATGAAAAATTTATAAAGAAAAGTGAAAGATTTTTATTAATTTCTTTTTAAATAATTTTCATAATTTGTCACTATTACAATCATGAAAATAAAGAAAAAAAAGAAACATTATTTGACAACAATACAATAAAACTCCATAAAATGATGCTACCAACATTTTTTCATAAAAAAGACAAAGCGAAAAAAATAACCGACTCTTTCATGAATACACATCACCGCGAATCCCACACACACACGTACAGCTCTATATAAAACATTAAAAACAAGTCTCTCGTCCCGCATAGCCGTGCATGCGCGCACGTGTGCAGCCCACTCACACAGCGGGCACCCTCTTTAACTGCATTACACGTAAGTACATTGCCCCTGCGCCTGCGCGCATGCACGGTTAAAATTAGATGAGATTCTCTCTCTCTCTCTCTTGCAAGAAAGACGTTGCACGTTAGACCGACTACCTTAACCCCACGTCGTGTTTTAGGTGCTGCTGCACACAGACACGAGATGCTGCTAGGGCGTTGCCATGGCCACGTGGGGCACTTTGTTTTCTGTTTCCAATTACCTGCGGCGCGCGGCCACTGGTTGTCAACCCCGGGACTTGACCGTCTACAAGCTCGCGCCAAGTTCTCCATGTGGCAGTGCATATAACCGTAAGAAGACGTCTGAGTGGCGCGATTGGGAGTGTCTCCAGAGTGCCGTCGAAGGACGAAGGGCTTTGTATTGATAGCTCGTCGAAATGACAATCTTGAAGGGAAGTTCGCCAAGTGTTGTTTACTATTTGCGAGAGAGAGTGAGTCCAAGTTTGAAGAGCATTCGATGTATATACGATACACGTTGTCGATATATAATTTGTTTGCTGCTTTTCCAAAGGAATGGGCTTTTTCTCGCATAAGTGGAATACTTCGCGAAGAGGACTTTTTAAATTCGAGCATTTATCTCTGGAGAGCTGTGTACTTCAAATAGAATCGATGGAATAACCGAGCGGAATTTTTTCGAAAAAGAATGCGGCCATCGATTCGAAAACCGAAACTGCCGAGTTTAAAAAATTTATCGACTATATAAAGAGAGAGAAGAGGCATTCCACGAAAATACATACAATAGCTATCAAGTCTAAAAATCCACATTTATTCTACTTAACGTTCCCCGCGTTCCTCGTAATAAACGATCGTCCCATAAATAAAGATAATAACAAGCCATCCGCGCGCGGCACGTCCACTTTTACTCTAACGGCGCATCTCTCTCTCTTTCTCTCCCGCGTGATGACAACTGAAAATCCATTCAAATGCGGCCGGAATCCACACTGCAAAAACCCGCTCTAGTAGTAGTCTCCTAAAGTCTCCCTCTCTCTCTCTCTCTCTCTTGCATTCCGCTCCAATACCACCGAGCATCACGCGAGCTCGCGCGCCTACACCAGAACGAGACTGGCCCGCGAACAATCGATACTCACCGCACCGCACGGAGCGTCAGCTGGCCGGGCTCGTAAAACATTTCTGCATCCACCTCTCTCGACATTGAAAGCGCGCGCGCGCGTACCACAAAAGCCGATAGATATATAAAGGACATAGAGAGAAAGGGAGAGAGAGGATTTCTCATCATTGATGTCGTCCGACTGCGCGCATCATGAGCAAGAAAACGGTATATATAAGAGATGTATGAATATGCGATATAACACTCGTGAAATAAGTAGCCGTTAGCGCATTGGCAGCTTTGAAATATGCTGCTCGTAACGGGCTTTTATGCCGTAAAATTCGAGACACGCCGGGCTCTCTCTCTCTCTCTCTCTCTCTCTCTTTCTCGGCTCGTTTTATCTAATATTTGGATTTTTTTGCGCTATACGGGTTTTACGACCGATGTTATCTTTATTCGCGTATTAACGAGGTTTATAGATATCTTGGGGTCTAGTGCAGTTTTACTGGAATATATATATCGCGTTATCTAACAGTATTACATTTCGCCAGGAAATTTTACAGCCCAACGATTAATTGACAAACCAACGCGTAATTTTCTCATGAACAATTCGATATTCCTGAAATATAACAGTTACATCCACGTTTCAGAAACACCATAATCAAGCCTACAGAAATACACGAAAAAAATTGTAACGGCCCGCTCATTATAATTTCCTCAATTCAATACCACAATTTACTCAATATATAATATACACCATCACCCGAAGCCGTGTCGTGCTTAGTCACGCGAGTCGTTCTGACCTAAACCCGCCCGACGAACTAGATCAGAGCCACCATCATCATCGCCGTCCTACACCACACCGCCTTCGCTTCCTCTCTCTCTTCCATTAATTTTTCGCAATCGTCATCGACGATATACCCGTAGCGCCCTCCTCATCATCCTCGGTCAAGTGTGTCTTGGCCAGACTCTCGAGCAAAACGAAAACCGATACACACAGCTCCACGGCGAATACATTATAAAACTACGGGCGGAGAGATAGAAGTCCGGTGCCAGCAGCGGATGTCGTTGCAGCAGCAGCAGCAGCGGCCTGGATCCGAGAGAGGAGAGCTTCCTGCAATTATGTGCCGCCCGGCTACTCTCGGAATCAAGCGAATCTCTCTCGGCTCACGCTGCGCTAATGTCGTAGCTCTTTCTGTAGCTATCGAGCTGATCTGACTGTATGTGTATACGTATACATGTAGGGGGAGGAAGAAGAAGAAGAAGACGCCGGCGAGTCTCGATTTCCTCGGGGTCGAGGTAATTGGATCACGCGGCCGGGGCACGCAGCAGTGCGGCGAACGAACGAATTTATCAAAGTCGGATTTCCGGTGAATTTTGCCAGCCAGGCCGCGCTGAGAGATGAATATTACCCTGCATTCAAAGGGCCGAGCTGCTTCGCAGGTGTGCGTGTGTATATATGTGGCGGGCGAGGCTTTGGGGTCGTGCTGGGTCGTCGGGATTGAATAGAGGAGAGAGGTCGACGTGTATAACTCTCAGGAAGTCTTAATTTCGGAGACGTATACGTTAAAGTCGACGATAAATATTTATAGAGAATATACGGAATAATCTGAGGAATAGATGTAGTAGTCAATAATTTACAATAGGCGACTGTTCTACTCTATCGTATTTATATTTATTACTCGCGTTGCGGCTTACACAGTACCGTGTAAAACAGTAGTTCTTTACACAAACAGGCACAGTGTAGTACGTTTATTCCGGCTTTAATTTAACGTAAATAAAGGGGGGGATTCTTCCGGTACGCACGCGCTTTGTGTCCGCTTTAAATAAATGTTGTTGAATTTCTAAATGGGAGTGTAGGGAAACCTGGTTGTTGCAGCAGCCGGCTCCCAAAGGTATATCCGATGCTAAAGCGGAGAATTTAACATTCCAAGAATATTCTAAATCTAGCCGCGAACACAAGCATTGTCCACACAACCGCGCCGCCGCGCGTTTGCATTAATTGTTTACATATTAAAGCGACGCAGCTAGTTATATGCAGAACGGTGTGTTTTGGTTGACAAGTTATTTAGCAAACGAGAAGATGTTGTTGCTCGTATGTAGTTTGACGCTAATATTCTTAATGACGCTCGTAAAGTAGAACGAATCGTCTGCTAGAACTTTTTGAAATGTAGTTTTTAGGTCCCACTTTCGAGCTGGAATTTGGCTGGCTCCCACGAGTGTAATAATTTTTTTGTTACTTGGACTTACAAGTAGACTTAATGTGAGGTTTTATGTAAATGCATTGCAATGTGTTTACATGTATATACGTGTACTTTTGCATACAAAGAACGTTTTTAAATAAAATTACAAATAATAGCGCAGTAATCCAATCGAAATAATGTAAAAACTTTCGAAATAATAACGATATCTTATTACAAGTTATAAAAAGAAAAAAGAAACACAAATCCATAAACAAGCGAAAGTGAAAAGTGAAACCACTGCGCACGACTCATCGTCCACCGACGCTAATTCACGACAAAACCTGCGCATGTAGAGAGAAAGAGAGAAAAAACGCCCTCGCAT
>UXGD01000137.1:0-90417 GCA_900474315.1 Torymus auratus
AAAGAAATATTTTTTTGAAACAAATAATTATTTTTTAAATTCAAATAAACCTTTCTTGTGTCAAATAAACCTTTTTTTGTGTTAAATAAACAGTTATTTATTGTTTCGAAAGAATATTTCTTTGCTACTATTCAAATAAATATTTCTTTAATACTAATAATTTTTTTTTTCAGTGAACAAATCTGTAGGAGGACCGGTAATTGAAAATACAAGTGAAATACTTTGAATAAACAGAAAACAAACTAATTAAGGAATAAAGATAAGCTATATAATAATGTACAATTCTTATTTACTCATAGCTCATAGGCATCCTCATTAAAGCCTTTGATTACGCGATAAATCTTTTTATTCACTCTCGCGCTCATGAAGACACTTAGAAAACTCGATAAATTGATTTCCTCGTTACTTCCCTATTATATCAACCCCTCTTCCCTGTCACGCGAAAGGAAGACGACAATGCCGTCGTCGTCTCTGGCAAATAAATACCGAGGCAAATAAAATCAGTGCTTTTGTCTGCCTCAATTGATATATCTCAGGAGAAATTCTCCGGCAGCAGCAGCAAAGATACCTCCACGAGACTGTCACGAATCGGTCTTATCGATCCTCGCGATCTCGCGCATCGCATTGTTCATCCGCGGCTCCGTCGTGCGATTCCTTCGTAATTGAGTTATGCCTATTATCCACACCGCCGCGCGTCGATCCATCCGATCGTTGTTCTGCCCCCCTGCGAGTTTTTTGATGTAAGAGCGCGCGCGCGTTGGTGTGTGACACGCGACAATGGGAAGATATATAGATCGTCGAAAGGGAAACCAAACGACTTTCGACTCTCTATACCGCGCACGCGCGGGTAAAAGTAAACTGAATCGATTTGCTCTTCGGGCGTTATAACGATCTCTCACCTCTTCTCGGCGTTATACGCGTCGGCGAATCCGTCGGAAAAGCGTTTGGCTGCGCGATGCCGAAAGAGTATACGAGAGAAGCTCGTTATCTCTGGTCTTTCGGTTGTCTGACGGTAATAAGCTTAATTGGACCGGGGGGTTTTCGTAGGAAAGTCGGTGGTACTGGGCTCCTTGAAAACTACACTTACTTTTCGTGGAAATACTCGTTGTGCTAACGATGCAACCCTACTGTGTTTTTTTTTGTCTATATAATGTAATGGGCGGCATAAGATATAGTTATTTCGTGATATTATGTTATGCTCCAAAAAATTTAATAATCCCTTTTTCACGCTTACTTCGTAATAGTGTGTTCGTTTCTGTACACCGCGAGTCTATAGCAAATGGTTGCGACATGTTCTTGGTAATTTGTAAATTTAGGTCGATGACTATATTAGCATTTTAAGTTAAAATTTAGCATGTATTTGGTCACTTTTTGCCAACAACTTGACCTTAATAAACAACAACATACTTTAATGATTACCCAATTTTCATTTTTCCTTAAGCTGCTACCTCTATTGTACATCAGTAATAAAGAAGTTTTCCTACTGAAAAATAACATGAAAATGCACGAACAATCAACTCCTCATTAAGTCTATACACGATGTTTAACCACACATCACACATCCTTTTCCCACAGCGACGCGCGGCAAAAACAGCTGATCTCAAATGTCTCTTTTTTTCCATCAATTTCGACACATGACTCTATGTTACGGCATCCTAAGCATACACACACTGCACTTCAATCAGCGTGGCACGACAGCGAACTACGCTCATACAAACTGCATTTTATATGCCATTGAATATATACCCGTAATATCGTTTTTGCAGTGACATACGACGTACCGCACAACGGAACAACGATGTTCGATTCCCTCGCTTTTAGCGCGCGGCGCGGGCGCTATAAATTAATTTACCACGAGCAGGAGAGACGCCTTATTAGGCGCGACCTAATAAGGTCCGACTCGTTCTTAATTGCGAGGAAAAAGTGCGCGTGAATGCGCGCGCCGCCGATTCTCTTAGATCTCTCGTCATATATACGTGCGTATATGCGTTTCGCGGTGGCGTTATATGTGCTCTGTCGCGTGCCAGAAAGAAGAATTGCTCGTCGCTATCGATTATACAAACGACTGTTTCAACTTCTATATGTGCGCGCGTGTCGTTACGCAACTAACGGCTGCTACCGCACGCGTGCGAATAGCGCGCGCGGCTCGTCTTTCTGAATTTTACTACTTTTATTTTTCGACGTTGGAAGCGGGATTGGGCAAAGAAGCGTCGACGTATCGATGAAAAACTTTCTATTGGGCAACGAAATCCTCTAACCGTCATTGTTGATTTATCTGCGCTTTAAATTTGCAATATTAACTGGATGTTGCGGTAAGGCACAGGGGTAAAAAACGTATATAAGACGGTTGTGTCGATATATATTATGAGTGAGAGTGAGTGTGTGTATATAGCCGTAGGAGATATTGTTTTGTAACTCAATTACGGCGGAATAGCAATGAAGATCACATGTAACACACTGTGATTATGATGTGAGTTTCTATATAAAGAGAGCAAACAATTGGTGCAGTATCAGTAATAACTCTTGCGTGATGCGGAACATTAAGAGAATTGTACCTTTCAACGAATCATTTATGAGATGGCCGACATAATGGCCAAAGTAAATAGCTCTCTTGCACATCAATAACATTTGTAGGTATTCTCCGACACATTAGAAATTTTGATGAAATAAGAACAGCTACTTTGAAACTTTTCCAGTCTTGAAAGTAGTAGCTACATTTCTACCTTTCAGTGAAATTTCTTCGTTACTTTTTCAGCTACATCGTCGCTGATTTTCCGTATTTTCAAATTATATTGTCAGAAGTTTTTACTATATCGGATTGATTGATAACCGCGATTTTCGCTAATGCACGTTGGAATCTCGACCTGCAAGAAGCAGTTAACTCGAGTAGGAGTATTTTTTCAGCTCTGAACTTGATTTAGTATAGATACACTGGCAACAATAAGTCCAGTCGTAAAAAGCCGTAACTCTAGAAACAACTGCGTAAAAAGTGAGGCCCAACTTTATTTGAGAAATTGATATTTATCTACGACCAGTGAAACGAGTCAGAGTGCCTAGAAACGACTGAACCAGTCGATATATAAAAAGAATTTGTCGAAAGTTCTCTGAGATTAACATTTATGGTTTTGTTCACAAATAGGTAGAGTGCAAATCGAAGATTTAACCCGGAAAAGTAATAATCCCTGCGTTGGAAAGTCCTGACGGAAGTTACATACTCGCACGGAAAGTTTTTGCAAAATAAAAAAAAAAATATTATTTGTATAAAAAGGATGCTTTATAGCTTCCGAAAGTGTACAAACTAATTTTATACTATAATAACATCCTGCTATTTTAAAGACACTATTTGTTGTACAATATATACTATAACGTCACGTACAAAAAAGGCAACGCGCTGGCGTCAGATATGCGTATTCGAGCTCATCGAGTTTCCAAGCGCATAAAAAGCCTACCGAGGTATTCGCCATAAACGTCTCAACTATTCCGGAGAGTTTGTCGCTCGCAGCTTCACTCTTCCTCAATCACTCTCAACGCACTATATACACGCGTATAAATAACGGTTCCGCTCGTCACACCTCCCACCGTAACTTCACCTAAGCAAAGACATCATTATAAACAAGGCAGTGGTCCACACACTCGTTACCTTCCTCACGATATGCACTTATTATTCAAGGCTTGCGCAACGGTTCGCCCCCGCCTCGTACCGAATTTATCGTGTCTATATACATTCGCGCGTAAATCTCCGCGACAATTTTCAAGTGGCTACGCGCGGACTTTACCTGACATTTATGGGGCACGCTCGCGTAAAATCCGTCGTGCAGCCCGTCGCACTTGAAGTCGATGTCCTCGGGCATGCTCGAGTAGAACGGATATTCGCTCAGGTTGTAGCCGTTGAGCTCGCGCGGTAGATTCGGGTCCCAGATGTAGTCGATCTGCGGGATACCCGTAAGCGTGTGCCCCGTCGTCGCATTGGTGTCGGTTCCTGGTGTTGTCGTCGCCTGAAAAGAAAAAAACAAAAATTGATGCGATGTTACAAGTATTTTAATTACATGAGAGGGAGCTGATGGTAGGTTAATGTGGGAGGCTAAAAAAAGGCCTAAAAAAGTTCTGGCTGGGTAATTTTTCAATAACTCATGTCTTTCGAAACGTTGGGAGATAAAGCGAAGCCCATTTCTTTAGTCCAAGGTGAACTTTTTTACACGCATTGCTTATTTTAAACATTTTGTTGTTTTTTTTTTGTGCAAGTAGCACTAAATTTAGAGCTTTGAAGAGTTATATTCATGAGCACATATCGTATTTTACAGAGACCCATATATCATTATTTCGTAAACCGTGTATACAAAGAAAATTTCGTAAAAAAAAAAGCTATTGTGCTACTATGGCGATCGTAATCTGGAAATGCCCTTGGTGTGATGATTGGTCGTAATTCAAGACGAATTGTGGTGATTTCTATCAACGCAAGTTTCGAAAAAAAAAACAAACAATGTATTTATAAGGACAGAATCTACATTACATTTTTACGAATATGGGTTTGTATGAAATATGCTCGTAGAAATTTTACAATTCGAAAAGACAGTAAACTATTTTAATGACAACAAGAGGTATTTATACATTCCATTTCCATTCACTTTCAAAAAGCCAACAAAAACTGTTTTTAATACTTCTCCTTAACGTCTATTATTAAGTTTTCCGCGAGTGTTTGCATTTCTATTAACATGGTAATGCTCCTTTCGAGAACCGATCCTTATACACACGTGCAGTCGAGATCGCTCTCGGAGGCCTTTGGAAAAAAGGTGTCCGCGCAAGAAAATTGAAATATACCGTAGCGTAGCGCTGGCAAGAGGAGAGAAGTGCTTCCATAAAATTATCACATAACTGGAGTGCATGAAAAGCTCATAAACATCGCAGTTACGTATATATCTCGACGTAGAGCGTCAATACTTTCCTATATGTAAACGATTTTTGCCTTACGCAACGCGCCTCTCCGCGTTGTAGCACACGTAAAAAGTCCGATCCATTGTATTCAATAACTCGCCGAAATAAAACTCGCGCATTATAAGATACACTGTAATACACCGCGCGCTCGCAATAACGCATTGACGCGCGACTGTTACCAGCATTGATTGGATGCTAAAGGTGCATTCATCCCAGATCCGTTGCAAAAAGAATGAAACTGTATATAGCCGGCAAAAAGTCCGAATGTTACAGCTTGGTTAATGATATATCTTGGAATCGTTGCGTCATATATTATACATATACTATACGTTAAACCTGCGAGTTCTCCACGAAGGCATAATTCGTTCGGTCAACCTTCGACGATCGCTCCCGATCGCGATTTTACGCCGCCGCCGCTTCCCTTCTAAAAGCCGTAAAAACCCGCGAGTCCGTTGGGAAACCTTCGCGCGCGGATCCGAAGTAATCGCCGATAAAGCGCGAGACCCCCACTGCGTATAAGTATACTCCATATCCTTGTCGCGAGTGCCTGAAGTGCGCGCGGACTTTTTATTATTGTCGTGAGCGCTGAGAGTAACTTCGGAAAATGCGCTGATAAGAAACCGCTGATCCTGGGTAATGGCTAAAGCTGTATAGTCACGCGCGAGTATATAGTATGTTCGTGAGCAATAATTCGTTAAAGTGCATTTTTTGGTTGCTCCAGTTACGCTAGCCGCACTTTTTTCATACAAAAAAAAGTCGGGAATTTCAACGACCCACGGTAAAATGTGTAATAATCGCTTGTTAATGTGCCCGCGGATCTTTTGTTTACCATTAGAACCACGTAAAACAACGATTCCGAACCAGCTATATTGGAACGCAACGCGCTCGAAAATAGTCGTTCGAAAGTGCCCCAGTCTCTTGTAACGCGATAGAACCGAAAAAAGGTAAAAAAAAGCGTATATGCAAATGTTTGCGCTAAAAAATGGCGCGCGTTACGTCACGCGAATTCTAATCGCTTAACAAGCACTGCTACACAGCAGTGTACAGTGTAACTATTATTTAATTTAAAATAATAGATGCCGTAAAATGTGCAGCTTTTTCCAAAGCACGCGGACGCGAGCGCAATTATCCCACGAAGTTCATATTCCCACGATATAAAACGGGTGCCGGGGAACTGTAGTCGATATATATATCCTATCGTTCCCTATACCATGTATATTTATAAATAAGCAGTTGCGCACGCGATTGCAGCAGAGACACACACACGCGAGAAGAAACAAAGCTATACCTCGCGCGAGTCGCATAATTACCGCGCTTGTCGCGCCGAGTTCAATGAATTCCCGCGATTATCTCTCTCGTTGTCTCTGCGCGCGCTGATCACGACGACAGGGAAGGAAGTGTTAGCAATATACTCGATGTAGCTTATTGCAGTGATTGTTGGGGCTGAATTAGCGAGGCGCGCGGTAAACGTCATTATTAGCAAGCGCGGAGGCGGTATGGCGCGCGTCATGTTTACTTATATACATATGCATATTCGAGCACGACGATGGGAAAATCTCGTGGCGCCACCCACGTGTGTGGATGAGCGCGAGTAGTGTCAAGGTTTGTTTTGAGCGTCATCTTTGTTGGCGGAAAGTGCTCGTCTCTATTTTACTCACGCGCGCGGTTTGCGAAATCAATGATTCTATAACCATGGGTTTTATGGGTCTGTTGTTTTACTTAATTGGAATGATGAATCATTTCGTTGCCAATAAAGTATCTATTGAGATTTTTATAATTGATAATTTAATTCGTTCTCAATCATGTACTAATCAAAGTTTTTTTTTTCATGAATAAAATACTTTACATAGAATAGAGTATATTTTCATCTTTCAAGAAAACACAGTTTGTATTGGCCTTCGAAATACACGATGGAAAAATTCACTTTTGCCTTGATTGTTTAAGCTGAACGTTAGCCTTATTTTGTTGGAATACCTTAACCGAAGGCGGGAGATGAATTTAAAATGTATACCGTACCTCGACTTCATCGTCTGCGCTCTCTGCCGCTGCGGGCTCCTCTGTCGTCGTAGTCGTGGATGTCGTGGCTATCTTGAACTTCGGTCTCGTGGCCTTGACAGCATCCGAGACTGCGATCGCTATGAGGATTCCTGCAATGAAAAAGCAAAACAATTACAACAACTGCAGAGCATATTGGAAAAGTTTGAATAAAGAATGATTAACAAGTATTCGAGATCGTACATTATTAGGCATTGAGAAATTTAAAGAACTATTTTGAAAATTGAATAAAAACACAATTGGAAATTTACGGGTATGTTGAATATTTATGAACACTATAAGAAGAATCACGATATTTTCATATCAGAATTTACACACTGAAATAAATTCATTAACACAAAATTTGAATTTTTATCTTTATTACTTATAAACATTGAATTTCGTATCAGATAATTTACATCTATTACAATGACCCAGTAGGTCCTTTTTCGATACAAAGACTAATTTATTCCCAATTCTCCTGCACCTTTTCCAACGCGTGAGAACCAGGCTTATCTAATTATTCAAACATTCACAATTTCATTAACCACTTAACAACCACTTAGCATTTAATTTAGCAAAGCAATTAATATATACATCGCGCTGAAGTAACACATTCATGTTTCCGTTAGCCCTAAGCGCTCGCACGCTTCATTAGAACGTCTGGCGTAATTAACAACCCCGCGCGTTGTTATAAAGATAAACAGCAAAATTGTGACTGGGTAAACTGCCATTGCGAAAAGTCGCGCGCTCGCAAGAATATACACGAAGTAGTAGAAGAAGAAGCAGCAGCGACGACGAAGCTCCTCTCGCGTTGCAAAACCGGAGCACAGCAGCATGAGCTATAGAGAAGATGAAGAAGAAGAAGAGTCTCGACGTGATGCAACTAAATCTCCTCTTTCTCTCGAATATACTTATAAGATGCATTCAGGTTGGGTAATTGCCACCGCACCACGAACCGGATCAAGGCCGCGTTGTCTATCAATCGTCTTCCTCTCTCGATAGACGTCCGATGCGCGCTGAAGGATGATCGCGGTTTTGCGCGAAAGTTAAGTTATATACCGCCGCCGCAGCTCAGCCGCGCGTCGGTGTAAGAATCGCCGAGTCCTCGATTCGTCTAGTTGAGCGTATAGAAAGCCTCATAGAGTGGTAGAAACCGATTTTTAATTTTACACGGTATATAGGATGTGCAACGTTTGGGACTGGAACGAACAAGGGATCTCCTTGAGATTTATTATATTACAAACGTATATCTTAAACGTAAGGATCTCGTGTTCGCTTTTAAATTCAGTATATTCGCGTATACTTTCGTGTTGTAAAAAAACAGGTAATGATGAAGCGAGTATCGTATTTCGCAAGAAGATTTCGATAATTTTTCGTATATGAATAATATAAAAATATGACCTTAACCATAAATAGCTTTAAGTAATCCTCGATTTTCTTTATATTACAAAGAATTAAATATATATTATTTTAGTCCACCCATAGTTATAGAAACATAATTTTTAAAATGCATACGTTTGTAATACGTTATCAATCAAATTAACGTAACGGTTGACGAACGTTACATTTGAAAATTTTAAATAAAAAAATCAAGCTCCTCTCAATTGTTTCTCCCTGAAATACATCACAATAAACGTCTTCATTGTGTCGACGGTAGCCATTTCAACCATTCACTAAACCCCATAAATCTTGACAATTGAATAGAATACCCACCATCGCAGGCGACACACGCGCGAAATCCCTCCCCATAAATAGACATATCCCTCAAACGCGCGCGTCTCTCCCGTATATACGACAATCGTTTCGACTCGATGAAGCCTTCAACGCTCAGAACGACGACGACATCAACCGCGTGCGGATTCACCTGCAGCTGCTACTACCTATATACAGCAGCGGCGACGGCTCTTCATCTCTAAAGAGCGCAGCAACCGTGTGCGATATAATCTCCTCTCACACAATCGCGCCTCGTGTACAGTTATATTGCGAGTCATGCGCCTTACAAAATCGATGTCGCGTAAGTATATATACATATATACACCGGAAAGACACACCGCGCGCGCGTGACTTTCGGGGCACTTTATTCGCCAGACTATACACACAGCGGCTGTTATATGTGGCCTCGTTCGGGAAAAAGGCGCTGGTCTAGCACGTGTACTGGTCCGTAATACGGCCCCCGATCGCACGTGTATGTGCACGCGAATGGAGATAGAGTGAGGAAGGAAGGTAAAAATGGGCCTCGACGCCCATTGAATGCGAGAGCGCGTGACGACAAAAAACGGATACAATGGGCAGGGTACATGCACATACGCGCGAGAGAGTAGCTTTCGGCCTCGAGAAAGGATGTGGAGGGTGTTTCGTCAGTGGAGTGGAAGGAAAAAATCCATCTCGTTCGAACAAAATTTTTTTTATGCTGTATATTATCTAAATCTGACGGGATTACGTGCGGGGGAATATTTCATATGGAGTTATAATAATTGCCTTGTTATAGCAGCGCTCGCGCGCGATAAGTGATTCTTATCCTGGCCATAGCTCTATTTTCGGCTCATTTAATTTAATTTTACGTCTGTTGCGTTGTAACTTTGTGTGTAACGAGGATAAAACAACCACTGAAAAGTTTTTTACTTTTTCAAGGATGTAGGATTATTGTTTGTAATAGGTTTCACTGTAGTTCGGTAAACTACATATTTGGGGCGAAATGTGGACGCGGAAAATATCCTTTATTAAATATTTACTCGAGTAGAAAGTGCGGAAATTTCTTTGCATCCATTTAGCTGCTTTCAATACCTGATGATTGGTAACTAACAAACTTTTACATAGCATAAATAGCCATTATTCAATTAGTCTTTTGTTGCGTCTATAGTGTTATGGCAGTTTAATAATAACCAAGAAGAAATGTAAAATTAGTTTTATGAATACATATTATAGTTCTTACAGCTTATTTATATAGAAAATCGTTAAAGTTAAAGCTATATCGTTAATAGATCGGACAGAACATTGTACCTACTTATGTATTCAAGCAGAAGTAAAACGGAAGTGTGTATATATAAGGCAGCGGAGGTTATAGACATACTATGAATAGGTTGAATCGAATGCAATGGATTTAAAATGCATCACGCAAAGGAAAGTTAAACTGTAAAATATATTAGGTCTTTATTATACGAATGCTTTTAATATAGGTTAAAGTTTCTGATGCTATAATTATACATCGTATTAAGGATGTTGTGTCACTTCATTAAAAAGTTTACAAAAATCTTAATTAAATTAAGAATTAACTTGCGTACACAAGTGTTATCTTTTTTCAAATTAATAAATATCCTATACAAATATAAACGACTTTCTCTCGGTGTTATATTCCTTGCATAAAACCGTACTTACATCAGTATATACCCAGATTCACGGAAACTTCCTATTTATTTTCTTAACGTTTATATAGGTATAATAATGCTATTATTTTTACGTTACATGTACGATGATTGATATCCATAACCGTAACATACAACCATTAGCATTTCCACGTGACTCCGCAACCACGTTCTACAATTAATAACGCCCCCACCGATACACACACATACAATCATTTAAATCAGCAAATTCCTATACATAAATAGTTCGGCAAAAACTAAACGAGATACACATACACACACACAGTGTCGACCTGTTAATTCAGCTATATAGCCGTACCGTAAGCGTAAATAGCGGCTTATCAAACCGTCGGATCGCTGAAAAACAAACGCGCGCGCGCGAAACAGCATTATAAATCATTTTCGGAATCGCGCGCTCACTCTCTCACATATCCAGTTCAGATCTCGTTATCAGTATATACATGCCGCAGTATATACAACTCTCGTGCTCTGCGCTGTTGTGCCACGTTCACTATTCGTTTCACGCCGCATTGGCCAACACGAGCGGGGCATTCCCAGCAAGCCGCGGCGCATTTTTTCCCCATGTCGCGGCGAATCATAAGCTCCCGCTCGTATATAGTACATAGAGCGCGAAAGATAGTTGTTACAACACCTACCCTTATGATTTCGCTTAATAAAAAGGCGGCCGCGCGGATGAAATTACACGCTACCGCGCGGGCGCGTATTTTCGCACGAGCTACTCATGGGAGGGTCTTGCACCCGCGCGGGGCTTGCAAAACGGAAAAAGGAGCGTTGCTGAGTGTCAGAAATTGTGCCAGTCTCTGATCGATGTGAGAATTTTCGTTTAATATAAGCGTGTTACATAGAGAGGAGTATAATGCAATGGTTCCGTGCCACACGGCTTTTCGTCACGATTCTCGCTCTCGATCATCCGTGCCGAAGAAATCCCTCGTTGCGCCAGGGCTGTTGCAGCAGCAGCGCGTGTGTCACACACCGGTGCGGTCAACGATCCCCCGATGTCGTCTTTTTTTGGCGGGCGCAGCAGCAGCTTCTCTCTCTCTCTGCTGGCCCGACACGCGGCAGCATTTGAATAAAATTCGATTGTATTCCGAGGTGACGTACGGCAGGAGAAGAGGAACGCGGCGCGAGTAATTCTTCTTTTGCCTTCTTTCGGATGTGCGTCACGAGGTCCTTTATGTACATGTAGCTGCAGTGCCAGAGTAGTGGCTTGCCTTTATGTGCGCTGTAGGTATCTGTACGTATCGGTAGCCACTTTGGTATTCCAAAGCGGTACCCACGGGGGGGAGGGACGCGTTATATACGGGATCCCATTCGACGATATTGTTCGAGAGAAATAAGAGAGCTTATATTGGAAGATGGTCGGAGAATCGCGCGCGAGATGTGGGGGTATTACGTGCGCTTTTTACAGTTCTCTTTTAGCGTAAGAGCGTGAACGTAAGTGGATTCGCATGCGCTTTTCGAGGTAAAGGCTTTCAAAAGAAGCGCGAGATGATTAAGTTTAAATACTGCAGAGGCAGCAGCGCGAAGTGGGTTGCCCGGGCATAACAGTATACCGGCCTAATTCCGGTCAAGATCGGTAAGCTTTGACGTAAAAGCTTGGTGCGTCGGGATAATCATAATTATAAACAACGTGATTCGCGAAGAAGGTGAACGGGGTTGTGCCTGATATTTTGGAGGAAAATTAATACAATCTGCAATTGATGTCTGAGCAAAAAAGATTTTATAGTATAAGATTATTGAAATCAGGTTTGCTGATTAAAATTGTTTCCTTGGAAATTTAGTAGATACGAAAATTTCAAGGGTATTGTATATTTAATTTTAAATAGGTGGGATGAACCTATTTTTAAATCAAGTTTGTAGTTTAGTCTTCAGTGAAATTAAAAAAAATTGATTGCGAATTTAAAGCAGTGACAACATGACAATCAGAATCTTGAATTCTACAAATTGTATCTGTTTAGCCAAAAGGTTGACAGATCTCAACCTGAAGCACACTTGAGCGTGGAAGATTTCCGAGCACACGAAGCTGGTCCGGTCCATTGAAGACGTAATGAAAAACAACGTCGACGACAAAAAGAAGGCCATCCGGAATCTGCATTCCTTTCTATATAAGGAAAGTATATACGAAAATACTGAATCGCCGAATATCTGGAGGAGACCAGCTGAGATCTTGACACGCAAAACAAATTGGAGGACTACACAAACAGAGAGCGAGAGAGAGGATATTTCTTCTGATTCGCCGCGAGAGCGAGAGGTCGAAAATTTTTCATGAGTCACGAGAAAGCGATTTAAATATCAAGTTCAACGCGCGGTGCAATAAAGCGGCGTAAACGCTGCGGAGAAAACTTTGGTACTCACCGTACAGAGTAAGCAGAAGCCATCTCCTCTCCCGCATATTGGCTCTCCTGTAACAAAAAAAGTTAAGATAAACGTTAGAAATCTTGTCACAATGCGAGACACGTGAAATCTATATTGTGTTAATAAAATGTGCACGGCAGGTAGTTTTCATAGCAGATTATTGCAAAGATTGCCTCTTCGTGGTCGTTTAATGCTTGAAATTAAGTTTAACGGGAAAATTATTCGAGTATTCGTTATGATAAACTGTACAATGTAATTGTATTTTATTTCAACAAATGAAAATAATAGTTTAATTGATTTTTAATGTAAATTGCAAATATCACTTTTTAGTCAATATAATATTAACAACGGTGATAGGGTTAGATATCTAAACAGACTTAAATATTCTTTTTTTTATTTAATATATATTGTCTTTATTTTTATGCAGAAAAAGTGTTACTAAATATTTTGAGAAAATTTTAATTAATAATTTATACTATACATTTATTTCCCTTCCGAAATTCAATCTTCCTTGTCATAAGATCAGCAGACTTTTAAGATCGCTTATAGCACATGAAATATATAATTTATTCACTGTGCTCCCTTCATATTTCTTTTAAAGATTAATAAATTCTATAAATCTTCTACCAAAACCATCATAAACTCTATTATTAAATGTCGAAGATACTATATTATATACGTACATGTACGAAAAGGTATTGGGGCTGTAGTACATTAATTTAATAATAGCGTAGAATAATTACTTTCAATCTATCAATTTTTCGAAAGATAGTCCCATTTTTTATTGAGAATTAATTACTTCACTAAATTTCACCGTCGTATCCTTAATCTCAATTAAAATTTCGTTTCTTCTCGCGTTCATTCTTTTATAAGTAAAGTATTTTCGATATCGCTGTTAAGCGGTTAAGTAGCGGCCTTTCCTGTGACTTAACGCAAAGGTTCTTTCTTTTACGATATTACTTTCACGTTCGATCGCATCCGACAATTTTCGATTTCAGTAGTACTGGAGGCAGACGCTCGTCATATAGTACACTAACATTACGCTGCCGTCATTGCGGCGATTTCTCCAGTGGGAAAAATATACTCGGGATGTGGTCATTTCCAGAAAGTAAAAATTAGTGACTAATAATGAAAATTATATTCCTTATGTCGTATTAAGAATGCAATCAAGGAAATCTATGTTATTGCATTCCTTTTAATGCTTCATTAGCAAAAATTCATTTTAATACAATTGATATAAAAGTCTCTAATTATGAAAATAGAAAATAATTATACATAAAAGTTACTTTTTTTACAGGTAATAAAAATTATTTGATCTGTTAAGTGGGATAAAAATTATTCAATAATTGTTGAGAAAATTTATAATTTTTTATAAAAACTATCGGATACGTTACAAACCTATAACGGTTTTGTAATGCAAACAGTTATAAAAACGTAATAATGTTATTATCTTCGATAGTAAATGCTATAGAATCAACACGCTTGTCCTTCGTCTACAAAGAAAATAGTAATCACTTATACGCAATTTTTCTCCGTAAACATAAACATTTATCTACAGGTATTTTTAAATACATAATTACGTCGGAAGACAAATATAGCATACAAGAAAGTTTGTTCAAGTCTATACATGTATAATTAAAAATTTTATTTTTCTATCCTCAAAAGTAATTTTAAAGGCCGTGGTGTTCTTAAAGTGTACCAACAATGCGTTTCTATACTGAACGGTTCAGTGAGAAAAGTAATAATAGGTCGCGCGAAAATGTACATCCTAGACCGTCGCTGCCGATTATGGTATCCCATCAGCAATTAGTGCTTCTCGACAAGGCGCACCCTGCAATTAGTATTGTTTTCTTATCTGGGGGGCAGCATCGTTCCTCGTTTGTACGAAATTACCTCTACAATCTCGACGAAAATGTTCTCTTCATATTAAATGTATGTTTAAGGTTTCGGATCTCATGGGAAACGCTATATCTTATCCTTTCCGGAATAAATAGATTAATATAGTGCTAGTTATACGCTTGTCCGTGATATTTTTTTTTATGTCGAAATCGCTTTTGAAACTCAATTTGAGTTAATCTCTGAAACTAATTTGTAAACAGCTTAAGAGTGTAAGTAGACGCGTGATTTATTAGTTGATTTTAATACTTTTTAATGAACTACTCAATAGGATTACAACAGTTTCTGCTATAGGATAATATTTAACTATCGCAATTAGTGTAGTTTTTAAATTTATAATAACGATCTTCATTCCTATAGATAAATAGATATTTCACTCAAATTAAAAATATTCGTATATTTTAATTCACATATTTTTGCATTATGCAATAAATAATAAAGAAATCTTTTCAAGTTACATAATATCTCGCAGAACCTAAACTTCCTGACAGCCGCTATACACAGTAGACTAAATTTTTAAACCATTGCATACTTCAATTCACTCAATCCCTTATGCAGCATCGTGAGGAATTATGGGATGCATGCGCAGCAAAGCCAGCAACATAATTCAATGCGTTGCGCTTCCTGCAAGTCCTCCATAATGCAAATTCGGTAACACAGCGAATCTGCTCGCACGAAGCATACATATTCCATACACTCTCCAGCACTCGCAAACCTGTACACACACATACACAGTCGCCGAAATGCATCTGCCATCCCTCCCACACCAAAGAAGAGAGAGAGAGAAAAAAAACTTGGGCGCCGCTCATCGATTTGCAGGTTGACGTCGATACTCCGTCTTTCCGCGAGCCAGCGGAGGAAAAAAACCTGCTGCCGCGTGTAAGTCGATAAAAAAAAAGAAACGAGGGGAATCGAACCGATAAAAATTCCAACCGATCGGAGCTCTGCTGAATTCCGGAATAACCGAAAACGTGGCCGTACATCTTCCGCGAAAACATGCATACACGTATATATGTAAGCCGGCAGTGCGAGCGTGTGAGCTCGTGTATGTATACACCCGCATGAATATCAACGACACACGCGCATGCAGGATTCGAAAGTTGCGCGGGCGAACGCGAGCGGCGCCCGTCGTCGCGCGGAATCCGCCTCGCGCGAATTGCGTATGTATACAGGGTGATCAGAAACTATCCGCCTTTGGTAAAAAGTGCAAGTGAAGCACCTTTTAAAGCTCGGCTAGTTAATTTGTACGGCGTGCTCGATAGATTGATTGGTTAATTTTTTGGCAGATTACTTTGACAATTAACATAAAGTCGAAATAACATATATTTAAAAAAAATGGTTATATTTTATGAATAAAATATCACTCTGCTTTTCATTAGTATATAGCATCATGATTTTATGATCAAGATTTGAAACGACTATGAAGAAATTTTTTTAACATTATTCAGTTCAACATTTGAACACCAAGATATTTTTTTCATGCATATTTCTGATCACTTTGGCGCATGAATTTTTTTCCATATTCATATATCGCATCCGAAAGGAAGAAAGTCTCGCATGCCTCGCAGAACGATGTTTTCATTCTCGCCTTTTTCTGCACTCACGCGCATACATATATACGCGCACGATGGTTTCCGACTACCCTGTATGCGCCTATATATACGTTACTGGAGCATAACCGCGACGTCTATACGTACACACGCACGCACGCACAGATATACATATAATCCCGCGGTCTTACGCACTCAGACATATGCGTATACTTATATATACACGCATCCATATTCGAGAGACACACACGTACATCGGCGCACTTGAGCTCGCTCGCTTGCGAGCATATGGGAACGGATAGAGTAGTAGTCGCAGGCACTTTCTCTGTGCTGTCACCACTGCTAACCATATAATGCGAGGATAATGTGGGCGTTATATAAAAGCTCGATCACGTAATACCGGGCGCGACTTTGACGTGTGCGCACGCGCTCGCGAAGTAATGCACATGCGTATATATATGTGTGTACGTGTATAGATCTGATGTGCGCATCTCGTCGGGGAGAGAGAGATTCGATTGCTCGAGTGTGTATAACGCGATGCAAGCAGAGAGTTGCGCGAGGTCGCGAGGGCTTGACTTCTCGACGAGGATTATGCGATCGAGCGCGGCTTATATACGAATACGGAGTGTGTGTGCTGTTGGTATGTGGTTGGATTTTCGCAAAATCCAGGGAAGAGTGCAGAGAGAGCAGATAGCTATGGCGCGTGTTAAAGGTTTTTTTGGTTCTCGTAGGATTAGTTTTTATGGCTTTCAAAGATTCGGTTAGTTCAATGGAATTTTAAGACGTTTGGGTCATGAATAATTTTTGTTGTAGTTGTAAGTGATTATTGTTTGTAGTTTTTCTTTGACCTTTGTCGATGACCATGTTGAAAAGCGTTTTCAAAGTGTAATTATTCATATTTTGATATTAGGAAGACACATAGACGGCATTGTTGGTAATGATTATATGGCAATTATGTTGTTAGTACGCGATCCATGTTACAAACGCTTCGGAGAAATGCTTTTCAAAAGAACCATTACGACGAGCTCGTATAGATTGCTATCATTTCAAATTGTGGTTTACAAGGATGAAATCGGCTATTTAGCGTCTGAATAGAGTATAATTAGAAAGTATTTTTTATTTGTAAGAGCTAGTCTAATTGACTTTTTCTATTTCCTACATGCTCCTAATACCGGTGTTTAATATTTTACAACTCTAATATTACAAAACGGAATTAAAAAAAAAAAATGTTATTTTTACATTGCCTGTAGACAACTAAAATTAAATTATCAGACTAAAATTCCAAATTCATAAATATTTCATCGACGATTATGCCTGTATTTATCTAACGCACATATACGTAAATCGGCGCAGGCTTAATTAAATAAACATATGTTTTCTGCGCTGGCACACACGCGAGTATGCGCTCGCATTTTCACGGCGTTCAATTTTAATAACACTAATTAAAATTCCCATCTGGAGCAGAGCACATTTCTAATCACAGCTTCACTCGATACTCGAGCGATAACAACTGAATTACGGTTCTCGATCTCATTTTTTCACGCGCTCGATGCCCGATGACTTAATTACTTCCGCTCTTGAAACCTCTGGATTCGGTAGTAATCATGTAATGGGACGCCAGTACCTGTGTATACGCAGACCTAGCCGGCAGTGAAAGTATAACCTTGCGATCGAGAGCGCGCGTTATGTTTCGGGGCTTTGAAAAGACATTAACATTGCATACATTATAATGAAGAATTTTCTGCCCATTGTCTTTCTCGGCAATTTGCATTTTTTCAAAGCTATATACAACTTTCATTCGGTGCATAATATACGCGCGCGAGACTTTTTCCGCGTTATATAGCTATATAATTCGTGTACGCCTTCGCGCGGCATTCCTACCGTGTCATACATTTGATTTTTCCGGTTTTTAGCTAGACTAATTACTATGACTATGACGCACAAGGACATCCGTCATGCATTGAATGGTATTTATAATATTATATACCGATGTGTATGTATTATATATGTATATACTTTTACAATTTCTCGCTCTTTCGAAATTAAACAAGTAAACGTGATCTAGTTTCAATTAAATTTAGCTAAAGAGTGAGCGTAAAGAAAATTGTGCGCCTCGTATATAGAAGAATGTGGAGTCTTATCGTGCTCTGATTCACATGAGATTCCAGCGCTGATATCGTGTAAAAGTAACATTAGAAGTTCGGACTTGCAATGGCATCGCATGTGGTAGGAAAAGACTCGCATATAATGAATTTCCCTCGATGATTTTGAAATTGGTTTAATTGATAATTTGCGGCGCCATTTTAGGCACCGACGAGATTTTTCCTTTTACATTTACGGATGTAATTAAAGAATTACACCTTCACGTATATACATCCTACACTTTTTTTTTCTATAACAGAATAGTTTCAACGCGCAGGTATGTATACCTACATTTCAAATAATTGACTCTATAATGAGAAATTTTCGTAGCCATCATTCAATAAATTTCGTAATAATTAGCTTTTTGCGAGTAGCGCAGTTCCAAGCATCGCAGACAACAAAAAGCATATTAAAGGCATCGCAGACGCTATACAATTACGATTCCTGCCGCGATCTCTAACCTACATAAAATCGGCGGGCAGGTTTGTGCAATCGAAATTAATTTTATCGGCGATCAAAGTGTATTATATCCCGATCCAATAAACTACGCAAAAACCGCGCGAAAACGATACTTATCTCGACACGGACAAAAGAATCCGCGATCCCAAAACGCTCGGACAATTATATTTCGCGCGCGCGCGCTCGGAGTGAAAGTTTTTGCTCCGTAACGAACTATCAATCTCGCGCCTTCGTTCGCCATTATATACATACACCTATTCGCATTTTCGTTTGTGCGAACACATCACAAACATCAGCGATAATATATACGTGCGAAAAAAAACGAAGATGAGGCATTACGCATACGGCGTCGACGAGATGCGGCCATTAGGGAACAAATTTCCCGATTCACTGCGCGCGTGTGCGACTCCATCAGGTGAAAAATCGGACGCCGGCGGCTTCAGCGGCCCAGGAAGCGTTAGTATAATCGAGCACACATCACGCACATACTTTGGGTATACCGCGATTGCCAGGAGGTATATGGTGTGCGCGCGTATATAGCGGCTTTCGATCGGCACGTACGTACATTTATTTACCGAGACTCTCTCGTTACCACATTATGGCATACCGTATATGCGTTACGTCGCGTTACGACACACACATACACATTCACAGTCGACGGCTAACGGTCACCTGTGACCGCTAAAGGTCGCCGGAAGTGAGAGACTTCGCGCCGCGACTATGGTTGCGACATCGCGCGCAAGGGTTAACGAGGTGCAGGCGGCGGCGAGTATTGCAATCGCACGTACGTTTGCGTTCACTCCCGCGTTATACTCTCAGAGTTAACGAGACTCGCCATCACCGCCGCTGATGCGGTGGCTGCGGGGTTATTATCGCGATCCTCGGGTGCGAGTTATACCTCGGATTGATTGATTTAATCGTTAAGGGGGGCTAAACTGACTTTCTAAAGAGGCAAACTATTTGCTTTACGTAAAAGAGATTATTCTTGCCGATTTGGAAATCGATGGGTCATTGCTTAAGGATAGAGATATTTTTATATGTATAGCGATTGCTGTGTGCGGGAGAACGTGGTTAATGTTTAATGTAATTAATGGCCGGCGGGGAGAACGCGGAAAGGTGAGTGCCCGAGGTGCAGAAGTTGAGATTTCTAGGCGAAATTAACGAGTTTTACGAAATTATTTAGAGCATGAAAATTATTTACACCGATGGTGACCTAATTATTACTAAAAATAGTTTGATGAAAAATTAATGTTGGAGAACGGAAGAATATAAGAATGAAAGATTTATATAAAATCTGAAAGTATTGACGTTTAATTTACGATAAAAATCCGTATCATAACATTTATTTAAACTAAATTTAGATTATGATCCACTTGTAATATTCAAAATTGATTATAATTAAGTCTGTAAAGTTCACGAAATTAAAAAACAAAACGTAGGCTCCTATGTAAATAAAAACAGTCTTTTTAAAGAGATGAAAGTAATGGGTATACGCTTACTTGACTCAAAGTAGGTAAAAGACTTAAAAATTGAAATTTTCATGCATCCATCATAATAGTGCACACTTTGTACATTAGCATTTTACTTTCTCAGAGAGATTTAAATCTATATGCATAGTAGAGAATTAATGCAACCTCAAACTAAATTTTTGCACAAATTTAATTAAATTATAAAATATTGATAATGAATTTTCACCATCAATAATTACATAGTTTTTAAAGCTGTTAATAATTTTTGATGCCAAGTTATTCTACATACTAATCGAAAGAACATTCTATCGGCACGTAAACTCACTAAAGTATAATACCTTTCTTCACGTAAAATAGGTCGGTTTTTAATCGATGTGTACAAATAAATGACTGTATTATAGAGTGAGAGTGAGCTAATGGGTACGGACCTCATTATGCCAAACTTTTACATCGCTGGACATTATGTAAGTTATATAATACAGCAGTGGAATGTTTAAATCAGCTGCAATCATTTGACGCTGGCCCCGTAATGCTTAACCAATTAAGTACGTAAAACTTCAGCCGTAGAACGTTGATATTACCAATGTGTGTCATACCGCAGAGTCATTACAAGACTAAGGCACACAAAATCGCCGGTTTTTCCCGAT
This sequence comes from Torymus auratus, assembly GCA_900474315.1. Classification (NCBI taxonomy): domain Eukaryota; kingdom Metazoa; phylum Arthropoda; class Insecta; order Hymenoptera; family Torymidae; genus Torymus; species Torymus auratus. The sequence continues at coordinate 20,871 of UXGD01000137.1, forward strand.
AAAAACTTTTTCACACAGTATATTTTTCGAAAGCTCGTACTTAAAAACGTCTACTTAGCCCAAATTAAACAAAGAATAATCAGGCAAAACACACACATACATATAAATTACAAAAGAAAACCATATCCAATCTCAATTGAAATCAATTAAATTCAATCATCACACCTTCATTTCTCTTATTATAGAACGTGAAACCCAATATCGAATTAGATGAAATTAATAACAAAGCGCTTCCTCTTTTATCTCTCTCCAAACCCACTCAGCGAAACAATTCCGAGCTAGCCGTTCGGTTTTCTCACGAAGGAAAATCTCGTTAATTAACAGAACGCCCTACAGCCCGCGGGTGAACGCCCTTCGATTGTAATCACGAGCGAACGGTCGAGCCATAGACACCTTTCGATTCGTCTCGCTCTCGATATACAACAAAGCCCCGGTCTGTCTTTAATTCGAATTCCTCGGCACACACTTACAAAACGTCCTCGAGTGTATGTGCACGGCGCCGCTCGAACTCTCGCTCTCGGTAGTATAGACAGAACACAACCGACAATGCACCGGCGGCTGTGGCGGTTCGTAAGGCGTGGTTACGTGCGACTCGATAGCCTTCAAAAGAGCTGCTGCAGGTCGCCCGCTCTCCGGCTGCCGGACTTCTGTCTATAGCCACACACACATACAAGTACGTGTACAGCACACTCGACCGGCTTTCATTTCCTCGTGTGTATGGCTCTCCGCAGCGCCGTTTGCATTTTACGAGAGCGAGAGGCGCGGGGAAAAGTCGAGTCGCGATATTAGCCTACAAAAGCGGGGAAGACGAGCAAGCAGCGTCGCATACATATATAGTGGTTGATGGATAGCTCGGTCGTGTGGATCCGTTTTTACAAGCAGGTGCTCTCGGTCTGTACGCGTATGTGTGTGTAAGTGTACGTATACACATCACTTTCGTAACGCGGGTTTGGTACGGTCGTCTTCTTCGTTTTGCTTCACAATGACGCGCGCGCGCGCGCGCGAGTTCGTTTTTGTCGCTATGGCGGTGGCCACGTGACGGCATGAGGGCCGCTGGGCGCGTTGTTCCTTTTACACCCGCTCGTAATACGTATATAATGTCGTAACGATTATACACGCGAGCTGCGATTTTTTGCGGAAAAAGGATTGTCCCGCCAGTGTGGATTTCGGAGCACGGCGTATTATGTATGTCGTGGGATAACGGCGTGAGGGTATATAATGTGGGGAAATTATGCGGGAAAATCAATTTGCTAAATTGGACCTGTCGATAATGGTGTATATAGACGCAGTTTATGGTGTAGTTTTTGCGGATGTTGAGTGTATTTATGGCCGGGAATTGTTTCCCTCGTGTTTCTTAAAATTTCACTTTGATTTTACGATAATTCCGAGAGTTTTTGTAAAATGTTGGGTGGAGTATATAAGTTGTGGGAATAATACTGGGTGTATATTTTTCGATGTTAAGGTAATAGTAGTTTTCAATTTCAGATTTTTAGATGTGACAATAACGCGCGAACGTGAATAGAATTGCACGATACGAGACTCTATTATTGTAGCATATACATAGTAATAATGGGTTATACAAGATATTATGAAAACCTTGACAAACTGGTATTTTAGGGAGTAAAAAGTTATCGGGACACGCAACTCTATGCACCGCGTGAGGCAATATATACCTATACAAACATTTTTATGTTTCCTCTCAATTAAATGAACATGTTCCACAAGTTTACTATAATGCCACTACATTTTTCACGTGGTCTCACTTGAATTTAAAGAATCCCAATTTTTCAGCATTTGAAAAGCTATTAATCAACGGATTATAGCGTGTATATTAAGTATTCAGAATAGATTTTGAAAATAAAGTAAAAAAATTCAATTCAATATTTTTGATGTTGTACCGATGTAAAAATGTCTTTTGCATTGTGTTCGCGACAAAATTCATAATTACATTCTTGCGTTCTATTGAAAACCGGGACCACGCGAAGATTTATAGCTTATTCTCTTTGTATTCTTCTCCCAAAAATATTGCATAGCTTATTGGTGAATAGGTATTTATCGCGTTTTTTTTATTTATGGTGTCGTTAGATTTACATTCTGGCGTTGCTTTATGTTTCTCTTAAATCTGTTGTTTATGAGTGTTCAAAGAATATGCTGTAAAATTTAAAATAATTTTGTTAAACCAAAAAGAGATATATCTATTTATGAATTATTTAATTGACTCTTTAATTTTACTTATTAATTTGTATACTCATTTTGAGAGGTTGGTATAAATTCTTAGCCATACTTATTTAGTCGTTTTAAAGTTCATAACTCTCCACGTGCGTCCAAAAATATCAGTTTACATCATTTTAATTTTCGGGTTATACAATGGAGAGAGAGAGAGAAAAAAGGCGCTCCTACTATTTCATAATCGAGTCTGCAAAAAAATTTAATCCGCTCGAAAGTATGTTACGATCTTAAAAAAATTCCCCCCCTGATGAAATTTCCATAAAAATATATAACATATCTAGAGCACAGCCATATATCCCCCTCGCTCAACGAATAAGTATTACGTTCCTATCCACCCAGGACTAAAATCCCACGACGAAACAGACTCGTAAACTTTTCCAACTCGTTACCACAATACTCGACAAGCGCGTTCGCCTGCATTTTTTTCCACTCCCCGTATCGCGATCTTCGCAAATCAAGTGGAAACAAGGAACGTGAGATCGATCGCGACAAATGATTTCTCGCGTGGAAAGTGTCTGCGCGAGTGCGCGCGCGGTGCCTCCGAAATGATCATGTGTATACATATATAGCGATCTATACCTCGGTACACGTTTAAAGGCGGCAGCGTGTCGCGAGTGTATATATACTGCCTCGCGGACATTTGGTTAACGAGCACGCGCGCCGAGAAAAGATTGCTGCTGCGCGCGGCCGCGCAAGTAGAAAGTGTCCGATTGTGTATATATACATTGCCTACCGGCTACGAGTACGTGTGCGTTTAACCACGCGCGCGCGAGCTAAGTGTATATATACCTCGCGCGGATTGGGCCTTGCGATAATCGCGCGCCGATTGGGTTTTTTTACATGTAATAGTCGTGTATGTATAATGTGCATGTACATGTACTTGGCGAATAAAATGTTTGCTAGGAGAACGCGACCGAATCTATGCGGGCGGCTGCTTTGTCGGGAGGGAATAGAGTAAAAAGGAGCGAGATGGAGGAGCGGAAAAGCCGTTTTTTACGGCGCCACGGCATTTTTTACGACGGCTGATTACGTGCGGGAGAGAAATGGAGCTGAAGTTTCTAGAGAAAATCATGCTAATCATCGAGATGTGATCACGGGGTTTTTTTTTTGTTGTGTTGTGATCGTGGTGGAGAAGTTCTGTAATAGGGGTTTTTTGTTTGTTATTCTTTTTCTGCCGGGGGGATTTGATGGGATCGTTGATGACAAAAGATTGCCGGTATATAATAAGGTATTTTATAGAAGTACGAGGATGCTAATGATTAGTTTGAGGCAGTGGTAAAAAAAAGAAGTTTTCAAGGATTTAGAAATAAAAATAAGAGAAAATCGGTACAAAAATATAAAATTTTCAATGTAAATATATTGTTATAATAAAGTCGATAATTTGCAAATAAAACTTTGTACTGACAAATTTATATATACAATATTTAAAGATTCTTATATGGGAGCCCGCACAATTATTATTTATATCTTTTACTACGACGTACTCATAAATAACATTCTATGGATGTAAACATGATACAAACGTAACATGTAGAATAATGTATACATTATTATTACTAACATTTTACATCAATATAGTCATAACTTTAACAGAGCTTTTTGGCCGATTTTGGTATGTTTTCGTAACGCGAAAGAGTACGTAATTTCTTTTCAAATTCATAATTCCGAATTTGGAATTCTGAAACGCTTACACAATTTTTCAGCTCCGAAGCAAAATTTGATATTCAATAAATCATAATAAACCATTATATAACTTGATTATGCGTAGGCTAAAAATCAAAAGTTTACTGTATACGCTACCTTCACCAAACCAATATATCACACAATTACCCACAGGACTTTATTTACATGCATAACGATCGAAAACCTGAGCCAATTACTCCTACCGCGTCTATACAGCACACACAAATAACTCTTAGATCACGTCGCATTTGCCTAAAACAAATTCACGGTAGTATATCGCGTAACACGCTTCGCGGCGCTCTCCTTCGTTTTTTTTCTTTTTTCATTCAAAACCTCGACGCGCTGAATATAATTTATGCCGATTCGAAAGTTTCGAAACTCCTCTCCGCGCCGTCAAAGCAGCTGTGTGCGCGCGCGCTCAGCAGCCTCTTCTTCTTCTTCCAGATAAAAAAAAATATCTACGCTCGCTAGGGAGAGAGGTAGAGAAAAAAAATCTTCGTCTCTAATTGCTCCTTGCGAAATCTCGTAATTTTTCCCCTCTCTCACTCTTTCTTTCTCGAATTTCGCGAAGATGAACGTATACACACATACATACAGAAATATACACGCGACGACGGGCTCCTCAGATGTGGATCGGCGTGTAACACCGAATGGCTTTTAGTGTCAAGGTGCCTACAGCTCGCCGAGGAAAAGCGATGCGCGCACGCAACGTAGGCAGTATACGTATAAGTACGTATATACATCACATACACGTCGGTTAGAGGCGACTACTCCTTTGTACTGGAAGGCAGTTCGTCGGTATAATTCGGTCGTCATGCGGCGTGAAACGCGTCCCGGAAATCGTCACGCGCTCGCCGCCAGTCTCCGTGAAAATCGCGGATAATCGCGCGGCCTTTGTGATCGAGATGAGAAGGAGAGATAGAGAGAAAGACGGGAAGTGTATATATGTACGCAGGCTTTCGAGGATCGATTGGGGGATATAGATGGTTGTAATTGGCTTTCGGCGATTTTTTTTATTCGCGCGCTACTCCGATTTTTTTGTCCGTCACGAATAGAAAGTCGCGTGTAATGTGAGAGAACAATGACGCAGGGGGAGAACGGGTGAATTTTGGTCATAGGCTAATTATTCCCTCAAGGTTAATTCTTTTATTATGTTTGTCAAAGAGGCTGCGGTTTACGTTCACTATGGATATATGACGCGCGCTTTGGTAATAGAAAGTATGTAAACTTTTAATGGGAATCAGCTGCTTCGTTAACCCCTTTATTCTTTTTTAGGTTTCATATAGGGTATAATATGATTGTCCTACATGACTCTACAGTTATGTGAAATATCCTTTGTCGAGGCTATTTTTATCGCCTCTATAAGTTATTGCATATTCTTTTCTATTTTATGCCGCCTCGAAACTTTTATTTTCATCAATCAAATTGGAATGAAGTTATAGTTTCCATCAGTTTGAAGCCTGAAAACTTTCGTTTGATGAGCATATATTTATTATTCGAGTTTGTAATGTCACTGACAGGGAACATAGATCGATGACTTGTCTTTTGGACTTCTCACGATGATTAGTCTGTGTCCATAAGGAACATATATAGATTTCTAAAATAGAGTACACACTTTTCTTCATATAATTGGAATACGTTATGTTACATATTTTTTTTTTAAACTAACTAGTACTTTGTATGAAAGTCGAATCATTCGATCGAAACTTTCAATTCCTGTAAACTTTGGTTTTTTAATACATGTATTATAGAATGATACATTTATCTGCTAAATCTCGTTATAATTTAAACTCATTTATTAAACGTTGTTAACTTATTATAATAGGAATTAGTACAAACGCGTTAACGAGGTCATTTTGTACTTAAAGTTTTAATTTCCCCGTGTCAGAAGATACGTGGCACACGGAGTTGTCGTTTCCTTGAAACTTTTACGTTAACCTGTTTTCACGCGAAGTTTTCTAATGAGAAGTCTGCAGTTTTTCTTCACGCGCCTCGATGATCCCATTTATTTGAAAAATTCAATCAATTATTAAGTGTTCTAATACAAGATCCTTAACAATAAATAACGAATTTTTCATAGAAAGAAACACCAGTATGAAAACTCTTTGTATGTTTCAGCATTACTTTTCAGTAACAAGTTATGAATATAGGAATAGGCAAAATCTCTTCTAGTTCACGAAACCACTGCAATTTCCTCGCAGTGAACAGCGACGTTATTGAAAGTGCAAGTTGGTGACGAAAAGGCGCCAACGCCGAGGGAAAAGTGTTAAAAGTAAAAGTCACAATATATAAGAAAGAAAGAAAAGAGGAGCGTTACTCTTTTCCAGCAATATGTAAAATGGAGAAAATCGATGACAAATGAGTTACGAATGAATGCCCGAAGCCCCGTAGATATCACATTTCATGCTTTCGTGACTTTGAACTCGATAACATAATGCGGAAAAAGTCGAAAGAAAGTTGCGAGGTGCTGTGTGCGCAGGCGCGTTCTTGGACAACACGGACCCAATGCTTCTCTAGTCGGCGATAAGACGCCCTTATAATAGGGACAGGACGAAGAATTGTCGTACACGAGAAATCACGGTCGTGACTCTTCGCACCAGCTACGACGATCAAGCCATAAATTTCGTTTAATTAGTCCGTACGTATGCGTGTACGCGATAACAAATGTCCTCAGCGTCGTCCTTTAATGGGTTTGTTCAACCGGGAATCGCCCGAGATATATATTTACACGTAAAATACAAGTCTGTGAAAAATTTATTTGCGCACGTTTGTACACGGCCGCACGTTGCATTCGTTTTGTGTCCGAGAAAACCCGATATTCTCTCTCTCCACGTACAAGAACGAAATTCAGCCGAGCGTTAAGTGTGCGCCCGATTCGTCTTATTGGTTTATTGTGTAAGCTCTCGCGCGGTCTGGTAAAAGTATGCGCGCGCTTGGTCGGTGTTTTTCGTTTTGCCGGGGACACATATTTGCCGTTGGTAATTTCACGCGTATACAGGAGGAAAGCTCTCGGTATACACCGAGCTCGTGTAATTGGGAGTTTATATGCAGTTTGCTTTTCTATTTGTTCGTGTGATCTATTTGCGCGTGCTATGTGCGGGGAGATCTTTCATGCGTGCGCGTTAGATTATTCGGTGAAAATCGATGCGTGTTTATATATGCCATTTAATTGGCTGTGACGCCCCGTATTTAGGTTAACTCACGAAATTTTTGCGAAATTTTTATATCTAAATTTATGGGTTTAGCGAATGAGCTGCATGTGTTTTTTTCTATATACTAAACATGTTTTATATTACTGGTGTTTTTGCTGTGAACACTCGATTACGGACTTACGTAAAAAGTGTATTTTATTAATGTATCTGTAATATTGTGGAAATTCATTATGCGACTTTATATATAGAAAAAATGAATTTTATGCATATTACAAAACGTGTGAAATTCTCTACATAGCCTTAGGGTACGAAATTATATGCAAAAATAATGAAATAAAAAGTTTTATATTCACGGCCCGTAAAAGTAGTCTTGCAAATTAGTTGCGTAATATGCATTGATAGAATACATCACATTATTTTGTAAAATGACCTCCATAAAAATTATATAAAATCAGCAGGAAGTATTTTTCTTCTTTCGGCGTCTCAAGAATGAATAGATAAAGTGTTTCCTAGATAGTACAGGCTACCATTATTTTAACAAGTGCAACCTATAATCATGAAAATTTATAAATAAACCCATGATATTTTGTCGAACCTATAGTGGAATTTGCATTATATACTGATACAACGTAAGACTTCTCTGAAATTAATACCTGTGAGTTTCTTTTAGAAATTGAGTTTTCTCCAATATTTACAGAGCTGGGAGAATTACACGCTGGGAACAAATGTTTAGTAAAAATTACAAACAGTTCTTTAGAAATTGTCATATAGTTTTGTAAACCATCATTCAATTATCATTGAATGCGAGCAGCTCGGGAGAGCAATAACCTTGGAATATACAGGCATTGGTTCTGAACTATTATGCCAAATTGTGAAGAAGAGGCAATGAACTGCAGATATAAACAAAAGACACAGCCTATACGGCTATGATAAACACCGAGCGAACTTTGACATCTATGTGGACGTTGTGACATCGTATGAACATCAATGCTGAATTATATCTTTTATACAGAGTGATCAGGTATTGTTTTACAAGTGTTGGTGATTTGCGAAAAACGTATTGTAAAATGAAAAACTGTTTGACATGTGAATGCCTTGATAAGGAGAGTTAATTATACTCCCGAAAAGTCGGTATATTAATAAATTTACGATACTTAAAAGGATCTATGGTGTATGAAAGAATTTCTTTACATTACACCTCAAATAAGACTTATAGTTTTTTAAATCAATCGCATACTGTAAAACCCCAGAACATTACCATAATATATGTAGGAAATCTAACAATATTATAATTTAAAAATATTTTCTATGTTCCTTACCAAAATTTTCCGTAGAATACGGTATGTTTTTGTCATTTTATAGTCTACGGTTACATTACGAGACACTAATTTTTCCAAAGCTGTATGTAATTGTTGCTAAACTTCTTTCTCAATGAAGTAAGTTAAAAATATGTTACATTTATAAAAAATAAAATACAATGCGATATTCGTTTCAATTTTTTGTAACCATGAGTATAAATTGGGTATAACATTAATAAAAGCAGACTTTTTTTCTTTTTACAAGCATCCTCTTATCCGTTGTAAGACCACAGATTACCCATCTCCCATTACAAATCCACAAAAACTCGGATGAAAAAAGAATCTCACATAAGAAAACTCACGCACAGACCCACGCAGTCATCAAGCGTTCAATGAACCGTCACGCCTCAGAATTTCTCTCTTCTCACAAAACGAAACAGTCGATTGATAATACACACATACACATCCCCACTCTTACCATAATCAATGAAAGCCGCGCATTAAAACACAAACTCAAAAACGAACATACCGCATCAGGCGCGATTAGTCTTCGCCTAATACAGAAAGCTGCGGCTATAATACGGCATTGAAAACAATCATCTCTCGCCGTAAAATTGATCCCCTCAGCGTTCTCTCGAGCACGTAGAAAAGCTCGGCTCGCTCGCCGTGAAAATCGCTTTGCAGTCCACTCGCGTGCTTCCTACTACTGTATCCGCGAAAATGACTGTGGATCGTGTAAATTGGAGTAGAGGGAGAGAGAGAGAGAGTAGTAGAGGTCCATCGACTCGTGTGCCACGCCAGATCGAACGTGAGAAATCGAGCGCAGCGTATATACGCGCACGCGAATCCCGGCGAATTGCTGCCCATTCGTGCGTGTATACGTATAACGTACGTACGTACAGGAAAGTAGTAAAACTCGGAAGTTCGGTGCTTATTGGGGGGCCCGAGCTATAGCGCGTGCGCGCGTGCTTGTAGTGTTGTGTCATTACACGCGCGCGAGCGCGATTTTCTCGAGGAAATTATATCTATTGCGAGCCTCCGGAGGAGGAAAGTGTAGGCTGGAATTTTACATGCGCGCGCGTGTTGGCGCCGTTTCGATAATTGTCATTGGTTATGCATTTTATTACGCGTTACGTGATCTCGTTGCGATGTGCATTTCCGTCCGACGCCTCGAGAGCTCCGAAGGCGCAATTATTATATGCGCCGGGGATTGAAAAGATGTGGAATTAAGTTCTTGCTCGCGCGAAATTAAAGTTATTGTTTTGTTTAACGTGTTTTTCACCTGCCAATTTTCAATCGCGATGTGGTAATTCCCCGATACACGTAATATATATTTTCGTAAATGAGGGTATAAATAAGTTCTTGTTACCATACATTTTCATAAGTAATTTTAGTGATGATTGGATTATGAAATTTATAGTATAGGTATAATGATGTATTAAACGTTTTTTTAAGTGAGATCTCTCTAAGTTTACGTCTTTTTAAGGAAAAAGATACGATTTGATTATACGCCAATATAACGTATGCGATGTTTCAAAATTAAGATTTTTTAGAAGATTTGCGTTAGGCTGCAAATCATCATTCAAGTTTTATATTGCTTTATTAAAATCCGTTGCATGAAGCTGTTTTGAATAAGGCTATAAAATACTTATGAAACTTTTGACTGAAGCCTGTTTAAACAAAACTGCGTGCGTGAATACACAATGAGGAGAAAATTTCAATTTATAAAGTACTCTACATACTCATATATAATTACAATTATATTCTTCATTCGCTTTTTATTTAAACGTTTAATTTTTTTTAAATAAAAATTGTAGCATATAAAATTATCTCCATGGGGGAATAAATTATCACCGGTCATAAATAATTAAATTTCTCAATATTCCGAACTGATTGATATTGGTAAAGTCGGAAATTTCCTGGTTGAACTATAAATATTAATATTTATATTTTATCTAAAGGCAATTTTATAGTAGTCACGTCTGATAAACCGGTAACCATTTTTTTTACCAGAGGTTGCATTCTTGCAAAATACGGTAGTACTTATTGAAAGTGAAATCGCTTGATAGCAATGCGCAACGGTCATACTATCGCTTCGTTGCATGAATAGACGAGCTCGTGTCTGCGCATAACTTCTATTCATGTGAAATTTTGCAGCGTTTAGGACAAGCCTTTAGAGGCGCAATGTTTTTGGCACTTGTCAAGGAAATATGGCGTTTAAGATAAGATTTCAACACGAGAAATAGGAGATATTAAGAAATATCAAAATTTGCGTGTAACGATGAGAGTTACTGCAGACATGGGTGATTGCGTTTAGTCTGTAATTTTTATGTATATATAAGAAACTTTAAGGTGAAATTCAGTTTCAAAGTGAAAAGTTCATTCAATTTCTCAGAACCATAGCATATCATACCTGTAGAACAAAGAAACATGCCAATACGAAACCTTAGCATCTATACATCTAAGAATATAGTTTTCCACACTCCTGAACAATTTCCCACTGTTGCTCCTTCCAAAAACGTTCCTAAACTATACATCATTACCAAACATCTTATATACCACCAGAAAAACAAAACGGCCACCAAGCATCTCTTTCCCCGACACCCTTTCAAAAATACGCCTACTAAACGACACCCGATAGCACCTCCGATAACATTGAATCTCGGCAAGTGAAACGCTTTTTGTCTCATTGTGAATATAACGACCCCTGTGTGCTCCCGACTAAGACGTTAAAGACTTTCTTGTCCCGGCCAAGCTGCGGTGGAAGCGGCGTTTACGCGTTTTTGAAGATTGCCCAGGGAATTGTTGAAATCCTTGATCGTACGAGAGATACGTCGTATACAATTGTACACGGATAGCGCGCGGAAGTCCTCTGGAAGTCAGGGCCGACGAGTGTATACGCGCGGCGGCGTATAATACACGCGAGCGGAGGTCGGTAATCCAAGCGCCTGGCGGAGTGTGGAAAACGCGAGAAAGTGTATTTCCGTGAATTAATTAGAAAAAAAGAATGAGCCGAACGCGAGTTAGCGCCTTGGCCGAGGTAATTTGAAAAGAAAAAAAGAAAAACATTCGATATATGCTGCGTGTGCACGTGGTTATTTTTATGGTGCTTCTCAGATATCGATTACGAGTCGGTGGTATATACGGTTGGGATATAGAAATGATGGCTATTCGAGATCAGTCGTTATAAGAATGTCAGCAGGTTCGGTTAAATAGCTGGGTTACAATGCAATGATTCCAAGCCACGATAATTTCGTGGATTTGTTCTTTTTAAAACTAGATCTTGTTATGTATTTTCAGATCGCGACTATACTCGAGAAGTGATAGAGCATATTTCAGCAGGTTACATTCTTTATTCTATTCACGTTTCCGTTTGCAAGCGCAGGATTGAAAGTAGTTGCGTCACTATTGTGTTTGCGTCTGTGTGTGTATGTATACATAGCAATAGCTATTGTTGTTAATAATTGTCGATAAGCTATTTTTTCCAAGCCCCAAGAGAATGAAAGCGTATTTCAATCGACTTTGATCGGTATCTCGCGCGGCCGTCGATGAAACAGAGAAAGTCGTTAGTTTCGCGATAAACTTCGCGAGATTTCGCAAGGATCGGATAGATATATATACATGCATGCAATGTGTGTTGACCATTTTGTGCCTGTCTGAAGTATAGACGTATACGTATGCATAACGAAAATTGAAATTTCTTGAACTTATGTAAATAATTATTAATTTATGATTGCTAACAAATACGTCTTCGTTGGGATAATAATTATAATTGAGGTTGCGAGAAAAATATGTTGTAATCGTCATGGAATAATTTCGTACAATCAATTTAATTAAGTTTTTTTTTATTAATGCTAATAGATTTTTATTAGTTTGACCGTAATTAAAATTCTAGCAGTCATATATGTAATCTCAATTTAGAGTTTATTTCAGTCTTGAATGATACGTACATGCAATAGTATTGCAGCTATGCATGTTTCTTCTTTACAGTGTGTTGAGTGCGCACTGTACATGATGTAAATGATAAATACGATATATCTAACAATTTTTTCATTATTTATATAGTTACAGGTTCAAATAAATCAAACATTTTACTTATAATATCCAATTATAAAATAAAAGGCTTCTAACGTAATTAACATAACTTTTATTTATCTTCCCATTATATTGGCATACATTCACTCGACCGTTTATTATCTTCAGCTGTTAACGAGTGTGTAAAGCATACTTCGAAACCAAACACAGTCTAAATCTGTAGAGAAAAAAACCTACCAATAATGAATGCACAGACTTTCAGCGAGTTTTCCAAAACCTATAATTAAAACATCACAGGAGTCCCGATTAAACGAGAAAATCCACCTCACCCGCGACTACTTAACTCACGACGACTCCACTCTAGTAAGTAACGGAAGTGTCTCCCCGCAGATACATAAGGAAAAGGCTCTCTTTCTCTCCTATAGGTACATTAAACAACCGCCGAGGTGCGTAGGCATACCCGTGCTCTGCTAAATGCAAAGGAAGTCCGCGCCCGCGAACACATTATACGTATACGTACATACAAACAGCAGCCGCCGGTGGTCGCCGAGCTCTGATTTCTCGCGGTGAACAGATTCGCTTTCGAGCTGCGGCTCGCGCGCACGCCGTTGAAAGTGAACGTGAACGCATTAGAATAGATTAGACCGGAGGGGGGACCTGTCGCCTATATACTACCTACTGTATATGTACGCTGTATACAAGCAAACTCTGTCGAGGTGAAGGAAAATATATGCTCGCGATTGCGAGTTTATTCCGTCTGAGGTGTCGAAACGTACAACGGATTACCCGTGTTGTCGATACACACTCGCTGCGATTACGTTTTCCCATATTTATCACGGAACGCGCGCGCAATGTCCCTTTTTCCTTTTTGTCGGCTGATGGCGACGAGTGATGGAGTGTTATGAGGTACCGCGCGCGCCGGTTTACGGGCTCGACGACGATGTTTGGGGTCTGTACAGTCGTGTTGTATAATAGTGATAAATGCAGCGACGTATAGATGCGAGGGCTACTAACTGGACGTCACTTTTATACCGTGACACTTTGGTACTGCTTGTTTGCGGAGATTTTTGAAATTAAAATGAGCTAGAGTTGGAGAATGATAAGGTGGAGGCTTGTTATGGTGGGGAGATGGAAATTTGTGGGTATTGGCTGGAGCTGCATAATCGCGGTATTAAATAATATTATAAGAAGTAAGTTTTGGGAACAGGCGTATATGGTGTCACACATAATAGGGTATGCATTAATCAGTTGGTATGATGTAAGATTCAAAAAGGCAAAAATGAACGTTAATATTCTTTTCTACTTTTTTTTGAACTTTCAAGGAAAGCATTATGCAATTATTAAGAGATTGAGTATAAATAGAAAGTGCAAAAATAAAAGAATATCCAATTTGAATCATTATCGATCGCGGAGGGAACGTTCAGAATATTATATAATATTTGGATAGTAATTACCGAGTTGTATATATGGATGGCATAAGAAATGAACAGTTTTTTCCGATTTTGCATACAAAACAGAATAGAGTTAGCAGACGGGGTCGGGTGCTTCGAATGAATGCGGAATAGTAACTGAGTTAAAATGTTTTTTTATTGTGTTTTTTCAGTAAATTTAACATAATTTTTCCGATCATCTAATTGGTATATATTTTTTAATAATCGTGTTGTGTATTATTTAAAATACTTGTTAAATGTTTTTATTAATAAAATGAATTCGTGGCTATCTGATTACTTTGACAACGCATACAAATACACACTGATACTACCAGGAAGTGCGAAAGAGATATTTTTAAATCATATGCAATTTCAAAAGTGACGTATTTTATTTTGACATCCTCTCGACCTTGAATAATATATGTTTTCATTAATAAATTACATGAATATTTTATTTTTGTATCGCATGGAAAATGCATACATTAATAAAATACAAGTTGTTAAAAATATTCACACACTGGTTTTCAACGATTTGCATATTTTTAAATATTTAACATATAGAAAATGTAAACGCTTCTGTTTGCAAATGATCAGTTTATTTTCATAATTAACAATGGGATTAAGGAATATGTTATTTATTATATAAGCTTGCTTTGAAATGATTTATTTTTATTAGACACCTCACTTAAAAAAACTCCATTCTGTTACGATAATATAACGATTTCTATATTTAATGTGGGAACTGTATGAATAAAAATCTATATGAAAGCACATCATCGAGACATGCGTAGGACGAGGCAGCATTCGCAGTCCGTGAAAATTAACATAATGTCTTTCAAGTGAAAACCACACAATCTTAGAAATTCAAATGTATAATTATAATATCTCTTTTCTACTGACACCTATGTATCGATAGTTCAAAAGGATCGCCCGCACACACACACACGCTATTAAAAACTCGACGTCGCGCAGTGTCTCTTTTAATCTTACCCACGCACGAATTAAGAGTCGATTTCAGTTCGGTTTCGTAGATTTTACTTTCTTCCAATGATAAGAAATCTTAGAAAATAAAATTTTTATGTAATATTGTTAAGTTTATGCTTCCAGTAAACACATAAATAACAACGATAAATGTCAAAGATTTGGCGCAATATTATAAGATGTGCATATTTAATGCTTCTAAAATCTTTAATCACATAGATTCAAGTTTCGTTGGTTACGACTCGATTCATTTTAACGCCAAAAATAGATTTACCTAATGAGAACAATTTCGTCCACTTCATAAATCAAAGCAAACACAGGCACACATACACACACGAGAGCGCTATTTTTACCCGGAGAAAAGTTGCGCGCTTAGCTAACGGTATAATTCTGACGCAAGGACTGCCTTAAAGGACTCGCTCGGCTCGCTCCATAGCTGCGCGCGATCGCCGCCGGGCGATAAAATGCGATCATCGCTTCTTCCTCAAAGGATCGAAAGCAGCGTTTTCGCCAGCTCGACTTGCGCTGCCGGAACCGCTTTGCGAACGAAAGTGTCTTATATACCAATCCTCTACATATATATACACTAGTGTGTGTTGTATTCGACGCTAATGAACCACTGAAATTCGTCTGGCGTTCGTCTCGAAAGTCCGCGCGCAAGAAATCGCGCGCATCACGTCCGTCGTCCGCCGCCTGTTATTTCCCAATGTACGAAACGAGCCGTGATTTTTCCCATCGATAGATTTCGTCTCTCTATCCGTTGTGTGTGTATATATCGCCGATGGGGAGAGCCCACCACTTCCGCGTTGTGAAAACAGCGCATCTAATTAGGGATTATGTATGTGATGGCGAGATTCGGAGGCTGAGGCGACGGAAATTCACCGTTTGTTTATTTAAATGAGGTTTGGGAGCTTCACTTTCGTTTATTATATAGGATGTGTGTGTGTTGTGTGAGATGCGCGTGATGTGATCGGTCGTTTGTCACCGGGCTCGACAGGCGTGTGCTGTATAAGAAAAAAAAAGACGCCGAGAGGCTTTTATTTACTTTATCACGCGGTCTTTCGAAGGCGGCCGGATTGTCACGTGAGAGAAAGAGAGACTTATACACTTTCGCTTGAATTCCATAATTATTACGTAAAAATTTGAGCTCGCTTTATTAAACGTAATTGAGACGTTTGAGTATATGAGTGATGGTTATTACTATTATACACAACTTTTTATAAGCTCAAGGAATTATTTTAGTGCCCTCTTTCTTTTTCTCTTTAGAAATATATAAAATGACTCACAATTATAGAAACCTTCAAGTCAAAAATAGGTCTTTATGTTCTCATACCCAGGAACCACATAACACGCGAGAGTAATATTCCCCTCACGAAATGTTTTTCCTACACATATAATGCTCCGTTTCAATCCTAACGACTTTGGCGTATATAAACAGCAATTAATTAGTGAATGAACATTGCCTCACACCAAGACAGACATAAACGTAGATATATACCGGTGGCCGCGCGGACTATTAGCAGCCGGTATAATTAGGCAGCGCACGCGCACGCGCGAGCCTCGAGACGCCGAAAATTTTGAAACTCGCGTGCGATCGACTTCCAGGAGACATTGACCAACGGCAACATTGATTTACGAAACGGCATGCGTGACAACGCCCCAAGGAAATTCAAAAAGTAGTATATATAGAGGAAAAAGAGAGTGTCTTTCCTCCCCCGAAAAATGTCATATAAAGATTATATCCTATTGCGAAATCGATTTCTATGCGCGGCGTCCTTGAATTCCATTCGAAAGTCCTGCGCGCATATTATACGCGTGTATATGCGCGTGGCTGAAAGTTTCGAGCCGGTGAAACAAAGAGACTCACGCGCGCGTTGTGTTTCGAAATTCGTGCGCGGCGCATTCGCTCATTACACTTTGCTACCGCGTATTTTTCTTATCCCGGCGCGCGGCCGCGCTCCCGGCATCGGTCGGCGGCGTCGTCGATTATTACGGCTCTTTGCGAGGGCATTCTTTTTTTGTGTAATTTTACCCGAAAGCTATATAGATATATATTCCTGCGCACGAAGCGCGTAAGAAAATGGACTACACGGAGTCAAGGATATCGCGCCTATATATATAAACGCATTCGCGCGTCCGGCGAAAGTTTCGCGCAGTGTGTGCACTTCGCGCCAAGTGCGTGTGTATTAATGAAAGCCGTCGATATATAACATCATTGTGGAATGGTCTGAATAAAAAGCTATCGATAGTTGCTCAAGGACTGATATACTAACGATCAATGCACGATGTCAATCATGAAAACAAGTCGTCGTAGGAGTTTATCTATATATCTATGAATATTAGGTGTATAAAAGTATACGGAATTTCACAACGAGTGTCAACTCTAATTACACGCACTCTAGCGTTTTCCACTTTTAAATTTTGTAAGTCCCCATTCTTCGAGCAGCCGGCAGCGGCAAAAAGGGACGCGAACGCGAAATTGACATCCGCGTGAGCGCGACTCGAATTGACGCAACTCGCTCGCTGCGGCCGCAAGGATATATACATGGGTACAGGTAAATTCACCGAGCAATTTCACCGCTCCGTGCCGGCGTTAAATGCGGCTTCGAAGTGCGCGCGCGAGCACTTTACAAAACACAAAAGGTCCGCGCAAAAAGATAAGAAATTTTCACTTTGAAAATATGTGCCTTGAAACGCTCTGCGCGCGTGGACGGAAGAAAGTTCAAAGTCGGGTGTGGGTTTTCGAAAGACACGCGCACGCGCAGAGCAAGTTCGAACGAATGCGCGAGTGAGGCGTGGATGAGTTTCGAGGTATTAATTAAAAAGTCGTAAAAGTGCGTTCGCGAAACGTGTGTATATATGCGCGAGTGTAAGTAAGTACTACCAAGAGATGATATTCCGCGCGCGAGGTGAAAAACAAGAAATACTTGTCCGGCGATTAAAATTGTTATTTTATGTTGTAGAAAGAGCGTTTATTCATATACTTTCGCTTACGGGGCACTTATCTAATTGGTGCAATCTACCGTTGGATCATTGAAAAATTTCATTCGCTCTCGCGCTCGGCTTTTATTTTCATCAAACCAGTATATTGCATTTTTTTTATCTCGAAATCCGCGGTTAGTTTTTTTCCTGAACTGTAATTAATAAACCTGCAAGCACTTTGAGATCGTTCACATCTATTTTTACACCCATTGCGACCGCAAATCGGTACTTGCAGCGGTAGAGCATGAAAACGCTCTCTGGCATCCATTTCAATCTTGTGCCGTGTTTTCATTACCATTTTTCGATTCTCTCCTCTTAAATCCGTAATTACGTAAACCTTCTAAGATAGAAAACACCCGACACCTTGCATTTTCAAATTACACGCGGACTTTGAATCTCCGTTACTTTCCTTTTATCCGGCCTAATAAAGCCTCGCGCGATCGTATAAAAGTGAGAACCGCGCCAGGAGCATGTATATACAAAAAACATCACCGAATCTCGCAGCACACGATTAACTCCACTAAATATACATCGATATTCAGCATTATCGAGTATACAACAGCACAGCTCGGTGGGGATTATCCTCGTTACTTTCCATTTCGTTCTCATCTCTCTCGACGCCACAGGCCTTGTCCTCCCGAAAAAAACGAACCGCCGCGATCAGCTGCCGGTCGAGCGGGCGGGCAGGCCGGCAAGAAGGCCCCTAATCCATCATTTTATACAGCTTTATAACATCGTATCGATTTGTTTTCCCATTCTTCCGTCGATTTTTCAATTACACGGCCCGTTACTTTCGTTTTTCAGTCGCGCGACATCTAACCGCACCGATCGATTCATCGTCGCGAGCGCGTTTTTTTCATTAGAAAGCGAGTCTCTTTTTTTAACCGCTCCTGTGCGCGCGCGAGAAAGAGAGAGAGAGAGAAGAAATCCCCACAGTTTAGACGGATTCGTCACACTCTTTCCAAATCGCAGTACCTACCGCCACGCGCGCGCGCTTTTCCGAGTGCGCAAAGAGATGAGCGGCGAGGAAGAGCGCGCGCGTGGGAGTGTATACACAGATCGCGGAATCGGTTGCACACTACTAACCTGTCTCTCTCAGCACCTCCGGGCTCCCTTGGTGTTAATCCCTCATGAAAGATCAGCACCACCCACGTCGGCTCCTCGCCTTGTCGTATGCGCGCACTTTTTTCTCATGCGACTCTCGCACACCTCCGTGTGTAAATATGTATATGGTGTATATACGTCTATATCGTCTTCCACTTGTTCGTTTCCTCTCCGCACCAGCGTCGACAATCCACGCACTAGCGCAGCGGCACTTTCTTTGACGAGCGAAAAAACAAACGCGCTGCGGGCAAAAAAGCAGCGGCGTCGATCACCGCGCGAGAAAAGACGGACTAACGTGTGCGGGGACTTTCGCGGGAAACTTTCAAGGCTACACGCGTCTAAGTATATGTATATACACGCAGCGGTAGCGCAAAATCGGGATCTATTATTATCCGCAGGATACTGGACGCAGGAGATATGAGTATCCAGTCGCGCGAGCGCGATGATACAGTTTCGTTGATGTGTACAGGGAGAGAATGAAAGAGAGCGCGCGAGAACGCAGCCAGCTGGAGGAGCGAGAGAAAGAGAGGAGCTAGACCAGGCTATATACTCTCGCGGTCTGTGTGTGTTGCCTGCTGCGGACTGTGGCTGTGGCGCGTCGTCTTGGCCCGGCGCTGAGACTGTGGAAGTGAAAAACACCAGGAGTAGTGTAGGTACGACGACTTCGTCGTCTGGTGAGCTTTCTACGGAGGAGGAGGAGGTGGAGGTGGAGGAGGGAGGGAGACAGCCGGCGTGCGGGGCCTTCTCGTACAGAGGCGGCCCGGGACCGAAGGCTGGATTGGTGGGGAGACCAGTGGCGTAGAGAGAGAGCGCCGGAGAGATAAGTAACTTCGAGAAGGAGACGTACGCGCACAGGTGCCTGCTGTGTGCACATGATGGAAGGAGCCGTCGCGAGCGAGAAGGAAAGCTCAGTGGCGCGGGAGGTGGGCCTCTGGGGCCCCAAGGCGAAAGGCAAGAGGAGAGACGACGGGTGAGTGCGTGGTACGGGACTGAGGCAGCGGTGGATGTAGGTGTTGCTAGGGCCCGCGATGGGTTGGATGGTTGTTTGATTTGGTAGAGAATTTTGAAAATGATGTCGAGTTGATTCGTTTTGTCGTTAATTTAGTTCCAAAGCAGCTGGGCTTTAGCAGTTTAATTTCCGTAAATTTAATTTAAACTTTTTCAGAAATACATAAGGTATTCGAGGATGTTGCCTAATGGAAATTTATTTAAATTATGTCAGTCATAATCGTTTGGTTAAAATTAAAATATGCATTAGTTTTATAAAACCTTTTATAATAACGAAGAATTTTTATATGAGGGACTGTTTTTTTGAATGAAAACACTATTTTATATCAGTAAAACATATCCTATTATTATTTTAAATTAATTATATTGATTTACATTCTTAAAGTCATTTGAAAAAAGTATCATTGGTAATTTTAAAGTAAAGATATATGAAGTTAATTGTCGGAAAGAATTATAATTACCACTAGGAATATTGCAAACAAATCATTTTTAAAGATTTGAATTACGAAATCTCTGTATGATGTTACTGTAATATGCTATCCGAGGAACGCGGCATGGGACATCGGGTTTGCGTGCATAACGCGTCTGACTAAACCATGTCCTTTTTCTACTGATGAGTGCAAAGATGCTCTTAAAGCCACTCTTAATGACTTTCTTCTCTCGACTTTTTGGGTTAGACAGAATTAATTTGATTTTAAATTAACATTTTCGTATTCATTCATAATATTATAATAATGGAAAGTTTATCCTTCAGTAAAAACAAATATTTTTCTCTGTTGTCAGGCACAATTTAACGACCTATATGCATATACACGTACATAAGCATATGTTAAATGGTGAAATATCATAAAGTCGTTATAACGTGACAAACGCACTATTCGCATCTTCTGTTATTTCAACTGAGATAAAGAATGTAACTGTAAACATTTCATTATATATTAAAATTAAAAATAGTCGTTTGAAATAAAGTTAAAATTTCTATTTAATGAGAAGACGGCGCGCTTAAGAAGTATAATTTGTATTTCGCAATAAAGAATGTAGTATTTTAAATGTACATTATATAGAAAAGTTTTTAAATAAATTAAATTCTTTGCTCATTAAGGAACCGAACTTGAAAATTTATGATATTCTGGGAAACAGAAACATTGTTTAAACCTCAAATAGTTTGTGTAAATTAGGCTGGATAGTTTCAGATCTTGAATAATTTTCATAAATGTAAAAATTTTTTTGATATTTTTAAACTTTGAAGTAATTATTTATTTAAGGAAGAAAATTATTCGGATATTTTAAAATCGATTTAAATTAAAGATTTCATTGTATAATATTTAATTATTTAGTATGTGTTACTAAATGTACTGAAGTATAAATAAAGTTCATGGGATGAAGTAATGTACTGAATTTTTCGAAGATGAATTGGAAGATATCTGTCTATATACTACATTGAAATTATGACTTTTATGTAAAAAGAAAAAAACATGTATTTGAGAATTATATTGAATTAGAAATTCAGATATAGATAGCACTTTATACAATAAGTATTATAACTTACATTTTCTTACGAAATCAAGAAAATTAGCAGCTTATACAACTCACTCATTCAAGATTTATTCGTTATTTGGGAAATAAATATTGATTTAAGACAATTTATACGGTAAACACTCATAAAATTCAATGATTTCATAACATTTTTTATTTCCCCTATTTTTAGTACGGCATAAGCATTCGTCATATATTCCATTTAATTTATTCTTTTGGATAAGAGAACGCGCAAGCATTCGAAAAGATACTTATTTCATCGCCACGTTCTGGCAATACGTATGCCTAACGTAACCGAATGAGTGTGCGCTGAATATTTGATGATTTCGCGAAAGATTTCAAGGGCCTCGTAAGTACTTTTCCCCTTTGGTCTTTATGTGCACATCAATAACATTCAGTTGATATTGAAAGAAAGCACGACTGTTTAAATCATTTACAAGCTTTTTTTATGAAATAAAGTTCTTTCTTTAATCCAGATGATGATTTTTTATTTTATATATTATCAATATCACAAGTAACATAAGTATAAAAAATTATAATTTTAATGAATTAATCTTTAACAATATTTTTGATTCGTTAAATTACATATATAGGTATTTTAAAATCAATATGTCGTATTAAAATCCATAGATAAAATAGAAGTTAAATTTTAAATTTTTCCATAATCAATTTCAGTAAATATTTCTTTTGAATGGAAAAGTTTGGTATGCCTTCGAGCAAATTCACATCCGTTTGTCACTAGCCTTGTGCCACCCCATTGACGTACAGTGTCCGTAAACATGTTTACGGTACCATATACAACACTGCGGCTTCTGCACACATGGTTAAGTGCGAATTTTTTTATAAGAATAAAACAATCTTCTTTGATTAAATTGCAAATTATGATGAAATCTCGAGAAGAAGAAATTTCGGTTCTTTTTGTGCTTGTGTGTGATTACTCTTTATGACTTTAATCCTCGCTTTAATCCCTCAATTTATTATCACGCGTTACTTTTTGGCAGGTAATTTTTATCAAAACATTAAAAAGTAATTAAGTCTTTTATGATCCCGTACATAAATTGTGCTTGGCATCTTTAAATCAAAATAAAATTGATTGACATTGAGACATCTTACTGGCAGATTAAATCGATTTTTTTTAAAGTTCGGTTCAAAAAGCGTAAATGCACAGATTAAGGAAACCGACACGAAGATTACACACATTTCTCTCACGAAGGTGATACTTTGACATTGGAATCCAGCCTCGAAAAGGTTCACATGCTGAACCATGCAATTCTTCTTATCGCACAGCATTATTTATAAGTTACGTTATCGAATAAAGAAAGCGTGGGTCAATCGCGCTTGCGCGCGGGTGCCGCAGATATCGTCGTGTTATGCGTGTACCCGTGAAAGTGGGCCATTTTTTGATACGTAAATTAATTTAATGATTTCATGGGCTAGGTCGCACTTTCACGCCAAGTTTCGCAGATCCTTTTTCAAGCAATTCGCGACTATAGCGCAACTACGATAACCCGGGCGCTAAAGTTTGCTGGACGATCGCCCGAAGTCGATGCAGGGAAGATAACTTTTTACACCGCTATTAGCAATCTTATGCAACCTGGTCAAACAGTTTTTACTTTAATCGCTTCTTGCTTCTTGGAAGCCGTTTCGCTCTTCCTAGTTTGCTTTATTCTTCACCCGTTAATAATTATTTCGAGGTAAAATGAAAAAGGATTATTCGAAATTCTTAATAACTCGTTTCCTGTATTTATTCATGTCATTCCAAGTACTGCGATATGCATGCGGTTAAGAGAATAACGACTGTACTTTTGGAGACTTATATATTCCAAAGAATATCCTAGAGAATCTAGCCTACAATTCAATTTACTCTTTTATGCCTACAAGATACTATCTTAGTAAGAAAATCATTTCAAAGACATTTCACTATTTTTCTTCATAAGCCGTATGGCGTGATAACATATTTACTATTATTTTTACTCCATAGACTCAAAAATGAAAGAGAATAAAGCGTATTATAAAATACTTATTACATCTAACAATAAACAATACAAATTTTAATTGGAAATTTTTTCAAAGTAGCTCGAAAGGATTCGGGATAATGGTTAAGTGCAATGCAATCATGTCAAAACATAATGCCATAGACTCGAAAGTTTCTCTATTATATTCGCGAGTCGTGTAAAATGTCAAGTAATTGATATGCTTTTGTTCGCCTTGAGTGGAATAAAAACGTCAAACTTCAGCCTGAATACATATACATGTCAGCGTAGGCATGCATACGCGTTTGCTATATATCGAGTCTTTGTTAGAAAGTCAAAAAGGCCTCGAGTACAGAGACACATATAGACGCATACGTAGAGACACCTCTCCCGTCCCCCTATAGCTCTATACACTCGTATATACTATATATCCCCGTTTGTTAATCAGTCACGATGCGCTTGAAGACGTCGGCCCACGCACTTCAACCCCCATGCGTATATATATACATATACATACACTCACACGTAGGATACAAGACTGACGGAATTCCTAGAAGATCTATCGGCCGCGAGGAGTGAAAGTAGAACGCGTGGAATCTCTTCGGGCACAAAGGCATTGCTGCTGCTGTTGCTGCTACACTGACGCGCGGAGTTACCGTAACACATCGCGACAATCTAGCGAGAGTGACGCGCGCGAATAATGCACTCGAGTGACAGAATCGAGAATTTCATCTCTCGCGGCCCGCCCCGTGCCTGCCGGCATGGAATCTTGCGCGTGTGGCTTTTCTTTTCATCGGCGTTGATGTACAATGGTCGATTTGCATAAGCGAGATTCGCGTATTATATCGGTTTGTAATGAGGATGATGAGGTGGCAGGCCGTTCGGGTATATGCGCTGTTGCGAGGCGAGAAACACAGCAGCGCTTGCGAGAGAGCCGAGACGACGGCGAAATTCCTTCCGAGTCATTTTTGCGCAGTTAAAAAAACGGGTTTTTAGTTTACGGTGCGGTAAAGTGAAAAATCGGCCTGTCTTTGGTGTCGTGTAATAAGGATGACTGGGGATATAGGGATTACCGGGGATAACAGTTTTACGTATTGGGTATTTTCGAATTATTAATTCGGGATTTCGTGTTATTTTCATCGTTGAAGCACGTGGATGATATTATTGTATCAGAGAAATATGCATTGCATAATTCAATTTCTTATAATCAATAATTTATTATGTAATATAATTTTACAAATCTACCTAAATAAAAAATTATTTTCGATATTCTTGTTACAATGGAAGAAAAATTACCCTTTTACTTACTTTAATATTCAGTGGAAAGTTAAACTGTAAAGTCTTTGTTTGCATACTTCAACGAAAAGATAAAGGGTAAATAAATTTTAATACAGAACGCCACAGCGCAATATAAAACAACAGAGTAGGGTGAAACGTTAACCTTTTTTTTCGCGCGTAATGTTCTCGTCAGCTCCAAAAAAACACTTTCGTAAACACTTTTTAAAATAAAAAATGGCACGATACTTAAAAACACAACACAGTTTCTCCGCTTACTCATAAATAATTAACACCGAAATCACCAGGACATTAAAGTTTGAAATCAGAAATTCCAGGCAAATATTACACAAAGACGAATGTCGGGCTCGAAATATAATATCGCAATATTTTTATCATCAATGGTGTCTAACCTACGGCCTTTTTGCTTAATTCATTCGAAGAACGAATGAAAGTTTCCTTAATGAGCCAATCATTAAAAATAGGCTACATTAGTAAAACTTTTTCGTAACAATAAAAGCATTCGAATGTATACAATATCCCAACATTTGGTCCATTTAATTCAAGGATTTGTTTACCAAATGTGGAAGTGAAATATGATATAAGTATCAGAGCTACGTAGCAGGCAGTAAGAAAATAAATAAATGAATAATGCAGAGTTTTAACAAACACGTTCATATATTATCTCAAAAAGTATAGATACGCCGTAACGAGAAATAACTTTCCTGCAGCCGTTTAAGATCTATTAAACATTGCAATGAATAGCAACTTCAGAAGCATCCAGCAATCCCCCATTGAAATATGCACTTCGTTACCCCATCCATCAGTTTCGGCGACTACATATAGATACACACTACACAAGCGACTGCTGCTTGTCTAATTATTCGATATGAAGTAACACCCCCCGGGAAAAACGGAGATAAAATCGGAAAAGTACACGCGCGCTCTTCAACTCCACACGCGCTACTCGCCTCGAAAATGAATGCAAGGAAATTAATATAATGGACCATTATGACCCGTCGCGGGTAATACAACCTAGTAGCTATATATCTGCGCGGCTTTCGCAATTTCGTTGCAGCGCCACGGCGCCGCCATTCGTCCCACGTGTAATGGAAGTGCACTTGCGTGCGGCAAATGCCGTAGCTAGCGTGCGCCATTGTTTACGTTTAGATATGGAAATTGATTTTTTTCGCCTTGAACTCGCGCGCGAACGGGGGAGAGAGACATGTCGCTTTCGTCACCCCGCTCGTGTGTGCTTCTTAATTAATATTAATTCATTATGCGCTGCGCGCGCTCGGCATATAATGCGCACTTGGCTAAGTGCGTTGCGAGAGAGAGCCTCGCGAGGTAAGTAAGTAAGCTGAGAGATATAGGATAGCTAATCTTGCGAATGATTGTGCGTTGATAAATTGCAAAAAGCGCGAAATGATATTGACGTTTGCGTATAATACGACGAGGGGAAAAAATGACGACTGCTGCGTATTGTGTCTTACGCGAGATGTATGATTAATGGGAAATTGAAAGTAACTTTCATTGTGTTTTTAATTTTGATAATGCAAACAAATGCCAAAGGCGAGTGAACAATCTGCGGCTGCGCAGTGAGTGTACTTTGCAGATAAATCTTTGCATTGTCTTTAGATGCTTAACAATGTCAATAGTTTTTTTCTTTTTCTTTTCTTTTTTTTACTGTGAAATTGGAATTTAATGGTTACGCCTTCATTGTATTCCTACGGCGCCTATTAGCTATTATTTTACATCTTACTTTGTGCACAAGGTTGGTTAAAGAGCTTCATTAGTATAGAGTTTTATTTATTGACAAATACGTGATGGTTATCGCGAATTCCAATGCAAACACTTTATTGTAATAGTCAAACTGACAATTATTTATGATCTATTTCATGTATTCATATACTTCACTTTATAAAATCTTTACGAAACAAATTTTCCCTTATAGTAAAGATTTATGAACTCTGAGTGTATTGTATTTCTTTTTTTTTTTTTTGAAAATTCAATTGTCAAATTTATCCGTGAAAATAATCTAGGATCTACATCTAAGTCATATTTCAAATACAATGCGCTCTTTCAAACGCATACTCAACGCTTTAATTATTCTTAATTAATAAGCAACACGTAGCAATTTAAATTTCGAGATATACTGTAATTTAATTAAAAAAAAACAACACAATAGTTTTAATTTTGTCCTCGCAGCGTGAACTTCCTGCTGTGAAAACTCAACGTTTCGAAAGTATATAAAAAGGTGTTTTTCACATTAAAAATACGTTACAAAATAAATTTGTAAAAAGCTTGTATATACCATTAAAGTAATTCATTCTCAGGAAGCTCCCCAGCGCGCGCATCGACCATAGCTCTTCGCAACACGCGCAGGCGAGAGCCACTTGGCTCGACATCGCGAATAATAAAGCGGTAGGTATATTCCTGGTACTCGCACTCGTTGCTCACGCGGCGCGCTTGTGCTCGCACGCGCGCATCCAGTAGCTTCGACTCCTTTATCTGAAAGTTCAGCGACTCCGGTGGAGCTCGTGAACCTTTTAAGGACGCCGAGTCCCTTTTCTTTTTTCGCTTATTTCCCGCGCGCTCTTTCACCGGTTTCCATCCAAGGCTGCCATCTTTTAAACTCTTGCGCTCGCACGCGCGCATTGTATATCCTTTTGCCCCTCTCGTTCATCGGCTATATACATATACGCTGCTTTCCTGTTCCTGCAGCGCGAATCGCCGCGGCCCCATCTCACCCGCAGTTTCTGCTTTGTATAAGTACGTATGTTAATGCGAGGAGTTCGGTTTGGTCGTGCAGCATAGTCGACCCCCCGTGATTTATGAAACTTGGCCCACGCGCGCTCGCGAGCGGTGAAATTACACTGGCATCAGCCTGTTTCCGAAGACTGCACGCGATCATTTTTTTCTTTTTTTTCGTTTTCGACTTCCGAGTCGATCGGTTATACGGGCGTCCTTTGCGCGCGGAATTTCTACGTGGTTGGGTTCGGATTGGTTGGGAGAAAAGGAAATAAAACGGTTTGGGGCTTTGACGTTGTGGGTTTGATCTTTGATCGCAAAAGTGAAGGCTGACCTATTTTGAAAAGTGCACGAATATCTATTCTACGATATTTTTTGTTTGGAATTGGCGAGAAGGTCGAAATGTAGTGACTAACGGGTGGAAAATGCTAATGGAATATCTTAACGATGAATAAATTTAATCTAACGAGATTTATTCTGGTTTTCTTTTTACCTCTTAATACCGTCTAAATCTTTTTAAATCTTGTTGGGCTCTTAATATGGTTGAATTCCGAAGTGGAATTTGTAAACAATAATAATCACACGTTGGTGTATTTTCGTATGGAAGAAGATATATTCTGTGAACAATATGAGCGATTAGTTTAGCCTACAAACGGATACAGCCAATTTGTTTTTTCACACGTTTCAAGAATAGCGTGAAAAAGCGTATCTCCACAATTTGTATAATGCTCCATTGTACCAAAAATTATCCTATTTTTCTTTTTTTGTAAGCTGAAACGAACACTCCAACATATTAATCTTTTTGTATACACGATAAAATCTCAAATATAATTTACTATCAACGGATCCCTAACCACGTGATATATCTATGACTGCAAATGAAGTTGAACTGGCTTTTGACTAATGAACAGACGCAGAAAACTATCTATAAATCACCATGCACATACTCCTATTTTCACTCCGTATATCTTCATTCCAGCCTTTCACAAAAAAACAACCCACGAATATACGTATATACAAATCTCTGAGTGCCCGCTGGAGCTGAAACGGCCTGGAGAATCTTTTTTTCGGAAAAGCGCTTAGCCGGCATTAAAAAGGATCATAAGGCTTTACGTAACAGCTGAAAACGATACGCCGCGCATTCGGCTTAGAGAGAGAGAGAGAGAGAGAGCAAACTGCACATCGAGAGCTCGCTTAACGAGGCTGCATAGAGCACTACACATACGCGGCTTGCAAATTGTTTTTCTGACGTAATGAGGGTCCTGCGCTACTCGTGCGCTCGCGTAAAAATGGAGCAGGAAACCGAGTGAGAGAGAGACTTTCTAAGGATGTTTCCCCTCCGCTCACTCTCGCGCGATTTGCTTATTGTTCTTCTTGTGCGAAAGGCGGAAACGAGTGTCCTGCTGCAGCCAGCGAGTGCGCGAGGAAACGAGCATTGTCATTCCAAAAGTCCTCGGACGTGCATCCCATCGCGCAGCGGGACTGTAAATTAGGTTTCTCCTCGATGATGGCTCTATATGTAGCCGCGGCTATGGACTATGTATAGGTATGTGTATATATACTTTCGTCTTCTCCGTGGACGCGGAGGAGTCGTTAACATACATTTTCCTTTTATTTTCACGCCGTTGAACTCTCTTTGTTTGGCTTCGCAGATTCAAAGGAGTTTTCATAATTTTTTACGGCTACCCGCCGTTTCGACACTGTGAATATAGCTCCACGAAATTCTATTTTAAGATTTACTTTAGATATACGCGTATAATGAGTCTTTTTTTTTGTAAAATTGATGCAATAAAAGATGGCTCACAATGAAAAAAAAATGGAAAGTAAAAAGTATGTATACTTATATGTTTATTCAAAAGATTAGAAATTGAATGCATGGGTATATGACATTAATTGGATGTATTTTTCCGATAATAAATTCGAAAACGTTCAATCGTTCTACTTTGTCGTCTCGTTTTTACAGTGTCTCTAAACTTCTCGTGAAGAGATAATACGATTGGGGCAGTTAAATCTGGACAAAGAAAATGCGCGCGGTAAAAGTTTACACATACTTAATTAACCACGTGTCATTAGAATGTAAAAGAATTTTTATACCATCTCAAAATTTACTTTAACGTATTCTTAATGCAGATTTGGAAATTCAGTGAAAGTTTAAGTGTGTTTTTACTTTGTAAGGAATATAAAAAAGTTAATCCTGCGCGCCGCTACAACTTTTAGGTGAGAAATCTCATCACCGAAAGCTTATGCCAAAACGCATAATTTTTAATAAAAAGAATCAGTTATTTACGATCAGAAAAAGTAGGAAAAAGAAAAAGAATCTCCGATAAAAGCGCGCTACTCAAATACGCATGGAACCGGAAATGGAAGAGAACACCGCAAGGCTTTTAAAAATACCCTCTCAGCTGTGCGGCAGCACACTTTATTCCATAAGCCGTGCCGCCATCACCCGTTTCAAAACACCGTTCGGTTTTGCAGCTATACAGGTATCGACGAAAGCATCGATAGTTGCGCGCACTAATGGAAAAAATGCGGCGAAAGAATGCGCCGACGAAAAAAAGTGGAAGAATCCGCGTCGGGACAAAAAATTTTATAAACCCATAAACCTCCGAGCGCATTCGAGAGAGAGAGAAAATGGCTTTCCGAAGGCTCTTATAACCACGCATGCAAAAATAAAAAACGGAAAAGGTAACTGTTACAATCGGCCGCGATAATTAAGACGTGCAGGCGCGGCGACTCACCTTCCCCGCACAAACGAATTCGCGCCGCAACAGCCTCGCGCGCCTCTAATTGAGATATTTCTCATCCTGCAGCGCGAGCGCGGGCGAACAGCTGTGCTGCTGCAACTCTCTGCGCGCTCTTGCTCTGCACCCATGTATATACGTATATAGATCTCGAGCGAACGATATACACTTACCTACATGCCCGAGACACACTCAGGCTGGAAAATCGTCGAAGGAGGGATATATAGGTGTATACCCGCGCAGACGGTGGCACGCGGCTATGTGCGCGCGTTCGAAAAAAAAGAAAGAAAAACGTGGCTACGCCTGCGGCTCGGGCTGGTCAGCCGCACTATACGCCGATCGCGAGCGAACGCTTACTTTCTATTGCCCAATCGTGCCAAGAAATTGCCAAGGAGCCCAAGAACGAGCGAGCGTGCAAGCGAGCGACGAAAACGGACGGGCGAATTAATTTATGCGCTAAAAATAAATTATCGCCGGGGCCCGCGGGATTCTGTCCGTCCAGCGAGGTGAAACGCGCGTGTCTGTATGTTACGTGTGCGCGGGATGCCGCGGGATGCCATAACTCTTTCGATTTCTATGATAATACGGTTCGCGCGAGTCCGATCGCGACTGACGGGATAATTTGCACCTGGGCGACGGAGCAGAGTTTTTGGAAAAGTTTTTGGCGCTGGTGGTGGGGAGGTGGAGTTGATGTAGATTGTATGGGAGAAGGATTATTTATCTTGATCGGGTTGGATTAATGAATGGTACTTTATTTAGGGAGGGATTATGTTGTTGGCAAATTATGTAATTCTATATATATACTTAGCGCAATTTAGTATGGTATTGGAGAGAGATTTTTTAGTTTTCAAATGCGAAAGCTGCGATTTCAATCGAGTTTTGCACTTTATCATGTGTATTAATGTTATGTCGTGGATATACATTAGAAGATAGCTGTCTTATGCAAATTATCTTACGAAATTTCAGTGAAATTCGCGTCGTTGAGGATTCGTTGGTGATTGAGTTACATGTAGGATAAGTTTTGAATCCTGAGCGTAATAATATTAAGTTAATTTATTTGTTATAAATTATTTATGACCTGTATAAATGATTGAGAACTATGATTCTATTCCGAAGGACATCTGATAATGGAGTGTAAATGATTCTGTTACTATAAAAATGGTTTATTACCAATAAATATAAAATTGACAACTGTAAATTACAAAGGCTTATATATGGGTGTACATATTTCAACTAGTTTGAAATTTCACTTTCTAGAAATTAGAAATTTGTTTTTGTTTGCTCAACCTTTGGTTGGTAATAATGCATCCTTCTGTAGAATACTGGATGTCGGTAAATAAGGGATACGCAGGTTTCCATTTTCGTGAGATACCGGTCAATCAATAATGTATCTTGTGAAAATAAAAGACCTTTATTGAAATACAGCGTTTCTTTTTTTATTTCTATAAAACAATTTACATCTATTTATTTATATTCTATTTCCCCTCGCATCTCTGTAAAGGTCGTCATTTATTCCATAATAACGAGGCGAATCGTTGCAGTCGACCTGAAAAGATGAAAAATAATTTTTCATTTCAAACGTATAATGAGCAAATTAAAAAAGTTTGCAACAATATTTACCTTAAACCACCAATCACAGACACGAGTTGTTTGACTGAAGACAGTTCCATTCGGACAGAGGAAGCTGAACTGCCTGCCTCCTGGTATACACCAATGCCATACCTAAAAAATTAGTCATATAGAATTTTTGCAAATTTACGGTTATACTTAATTATTTTTTTCGATCAATATGTCGTATGAACTGTACTGAAAATTTAACTGAAAAGGCGATTTACCTGACATCTGGTGTCAGGATCGGCGTAGTATCCTGGCAATCTACCTCTGCAGGTAAAGGATAAACCGAACGGTACAGAATTGTATATTGGGTAGTCTACTCCAGGCGTATATCCGTCCACTTGCTGAAAAATTGAAAAAACAAAATTAATGCTTTACAAATAAAAACTATGGACAAAGTAATTTAAATAAATATGTTTTTTAGAGCAATGAAAAATTTCTTTTGTTAATTTTAAACTCATTTATTATAAATGTTATCGATTAGCGAATTGCTCAGAGTTGTATCCAATCAATAATTGAAAAAATAATTATTCACTTTGATTATTGACACACTGATTAAAATATTTAAAGTAGAAAAATTAGAAAAAACTTTAAAGTACTATATAGTAACAATTATGATCACTCTGTTAAAAATGAATATATGTAGATTATTTTGTTCACTTAGAATTACCAAGATTTTTCATAGAACTCTTTCATAGATCTCTTATTAGATATTTTCTTTCAAGATAGTTTATAAATGAAGTAGCTGTGATTTTTTTTAATTATTATATTTACATCCATTGTATGTATAAAGAGACTTCAGAAACTTATTATGAACTTCTTATGTTATATATTTAAAAGATATTTTCATTTTAATGATAGTTAAGAGAGTGTGAAATAGTGGTATTTGTGCTGTATGTGATATGATTTGTGCTTTTTTGGCTGCTTGATTTTTATTTTAAAGGCAGCCTATAAAAATTTGTTTCGCGCAAAGAAAAATTTTATAAAGAGCGTGAATCGCTTTCTATTTTACCTAATAATCATAAAAAATTAATTAAATGAAATTTTTCGCAAATATAGGAAAGGAACTTGTAGCAAAGAGGTTAAATAAAGCCTATTAACATTTCTATCTATAAAGTTTCTACTATGGGGATGCCCCTGTATTCTGGCTTTCCTACCTACTCTGGTGTAACATGCGTAAACAAATGTCATGTGTACTGAAAAACTTATTTTTTGTTCTACTGTTCATTATCCTTCAACTGTCATTTGTTTTATTTATTACAAATATTTCTAGGACATACAAAAAATAATATTTTAGTTAGCCCCTATCCATATTTACAATCACCTTTGATTATTAAAATAATATGAAAACATACGCACAGAAATACAATTAAATCAGATTCTGCAAGGAATATGTTATCAATAATTTGGGTGAATAAAATTGTTGAATTTGAATGTCTAACCGTTGTATCGAGTGAACTTATTTACGCTTATTTTGTGATGAATAGCAAATTTCAAAGGAAAATACGAGTTTTTTTTATAAATTGTATTAAAAACCATTGACCGATATTGATGCACTGTAAATAAATTATGCTTCTTCTTTAAAAAGTATTGCATGTATTTTAGGTTTATCAATCTGCAGCTTATATTTGGTCCAGCAAGTAACTTATACCTTTTTCCATACTCGCTTTCGAAATCAATACCTTTATTTCAATGATGCGAAACTTCAAAGCGGACCTATTAGTCAAATCTCTATGTGTCTCAGACATGTCGAGAAACTGCGGGTTGCTGTATTCGTTTTACCATCACCCGATGTCCGAATATGCTTTAGATATTAATGTCACATTTTGTAGGCTTAAACACCGAAAGCATATTCAAATCACCTAGCCGACACTTTGTTAAGAGTCTTTAAAAGGTATTGTTTTCGCTATACTTTAGGGAGTACTTTTTATGTTAGGTTTAGAAACAAAAATACAGAATGTTATTGGTTTATGTATAGTTTGTCTGGGCAGGATCCCGATGTTGTGACTTTTATGACACTTTCCCTTTAAAAGCCAGTTTTTTTAAAGGCCGGTTACACAAAAACGAAGAACACTTATTTTTATTTTACACTTGGCGTAACAGTTTATGGTATACTTCCTTTATAAACGCTAAGAATTTTTGCGATCGAAGGGAGTACAAGGTTATAAAAGTTTCGTAACGTCCGCAGGGGTTGCACAAATTGCACTTTCGATTCATTGAAGTTTAATGTATGGTGTTATTATTGTCATTTTTTTCGAAATTTAGTTATTTTTTCAATATTACTTTTTTGTTTTTATTATCTTTCATAGTTAAGTTGTCATTATTGATGACAAATGCAATATCCGTATAGCTAACAAAAATTGAAATAATGTTTATTAAATATTATAAAATAAAAATAAATTATTAAATAAAGTGTGAATTTGTTGGAATGTAAATATAGCTTATGTAACAACGATTAACTAAAAATTCCATTTGTAATATGAGTAAAGAACATTTAAAAAGCAATATCTATTTACACCTGCTTAATAAGACACAGGTCTTTCGTAATATGATTCTCCGTTATTACAACATTGCAATTGACAAGTCGTTTCATTTGTCAGCGTACGTGTAATATGTGATTGGAATAAGAGCCTTCCCGCAAAAAGTGGATATATATGAATTATTGCACGCTCTTTATTTATGTTGTTTTAAATACGTAAGTCTCAGTTCAAGACTATACAGCAGATACATATATAGATTCTCGATACATCAAAATTAATTATTAAAATTAAATTAAAAAATATTTTAATTTAAACATAAAATAGAATAAACTGAAAATTTGTAAAACCATTAACATCTTTTTTATTTCTACCAATTACAGTAACAATGATTGTACTTGTAAGCGGTCATTAGCCGTACGTCAAAACGTTTTTATCCAAACAGCGCGAAGTAAAAGAAGAAAAGAATAGCCACTAAATGAAAAGCTCCGCGGCGGCCAGACTTTCGCAGGCAAAAAGGCAGTTAGAAAAAAAAAGTTGCGCGTTAATTCGTGTATAAACAATGGAAGGATATGCATTCGGCGTTTATCTCAATCTGTATTT
The DNA here is from genome assembly GCA_900474315.1 of Torymus auratus. Taxonomy (NCBI): domain Eukaryota; kingdom Metazoa; phylum Arthropoda; class Insecta; order Hymenoptera; family Torymidae; genus Torymus; species Torymus auratus. The sequence goes on from UXGD01000137.1 coordinate 55,743, forward strand.
CAATTAAAAGCCGATGCCGATTACTTTTGATCGCCGGGACGCTCGTTTGACGTCTGGCCAACGGCCGCGTCGGGCGACGGGGGCTAGCTCACATAGGAGGGGGGGCAACGCCAGATCGGAACACAATCGACCGGCTTCTTTATTTCGCCGATGTCAATCAATTTTCACGGCCGTCGCTTCCGGTGAAAATGAATGGCCCCGCGGCGCGCGACTCGCCCGTTGCGTGATAGGATGCTGCAACCTTCACACTTGTTGAATTTAATTGTTTGGGCTTCTATGCGCGCCGTCCCTCCTTCCCTCCCTCGCGCTCGCTCGCTCGCTCGTTCTTTCTCTTTTCCCCTCGGCATTTTTGCACACACGCACGCAGCACCTGCTGCACGCTGCAGTATAAGCAGTGTGACACGAAATCTTGATCGTTGGTGTCCAACAAAGGAAGGGATGGCGTGTCATATGCTCGCCTCACTCTCGTTATTTCGCTCAAAAGTTTTTTTTTTGTTCGGTATTGCGCAACGCGCGATCGGTAGATTAAAAGTACTGCGTTCCGTTTTTTTTTTCAAGCGAATGATGTAACGGCCGAAGCACTGTCGAAGATTCTATACCGGGAAAAAAAAGTGTCATGACGACATATTGTGTCGCTCGTATGGAAATAAACGAATTGGGCTTTATGTTTGACATAATATGTGTACGGAAAAAAATGACTAACGACTTTGTAATTACCTGTGCGATATTAAATAGGTTCAGTCGTTGCAGTTAGGAAATCAGTTTGCCAATTAGTTTGGTAAAAAAATAGTATGTTACTTTGCATACTAATAATTTTTAGTACTTTTTAATTCGTATGTCTGTAATAAAAGTTAAAAGTTACCGAGAAATTCAATTAAATCAATTATTTTTGAAAGGATATATTTTTATTTTTTTATATTTGTCACTATCTAATATTTGTTATTTTATACGGAGAAAAATGTGTGTAGTCGTTGCTACTATATTGTATAGTTGTCAAAATATAGTTACGGTTCCTATTTTTTTCAATAAAATATACTATATTTTATTAGTTGTAACTATAGAATTATTGTAAATACCACTATATAGTATCTTTTACTATAAAATATGGTTGTGACGATTTTGCACTATACAGTATTGTAACGGTGACTATATTTTCTTCTCAGTGTACAAATGAATTGTGCTTGTAGCTAATTAATAAGAATATTTATGTTTATAAGAGATTTTTAATATAATGTAATGAATAGGTGGATTCGTGTGTATTAAAAAGATAACAATTGTATAGCACACTCTATAATTATAGGCACTTATATTAATGTGATCATAAATTTTTAAAATAGTAAAACTAATTGTTATAGAATGAAATTCTATTTTACGTAATGAGAATTATAATGCACACTCTATTACATTTATCAGATAGGGTATTCCACATTCTAATAATGCTATACTATTGTTTTACAAGAACTAAATTTTCTCAATACCAGAAATACTTTCCTTTTTCCCAAATTTCTTTCTAATTTCTCGTTGATTTATTTTTTCCTTAACCCATTTTAACGTAATCCAACGTTACATCAAAGCCTCCTATTGTGCGAAAAGTTTGAATCTCATAAACTCACTTTCGTGCGCGCATCTGATGAATTCAACTAGAAATTGAACCGCACGCGCGCTCGCGCCGAGTAAACTAGTTCGTATGCGCGATGAGTTAATTAATTAATTAGCCGGTGTGAGCACCGAAGGGAAATATGTGAAAAATGCTCGAAGCGCGCGTTCGCGCTTGTCATTGTTACGCGGCAAGCCGTGAGAAGTTACAATATACACGCCTGAAAATAATGCGCCGCGCGCCAAGTCCCGACCATAAAGAAGAGTGAGACCCTCCGCGGGTTTCGTAAAGCATTTCGCGCATCGGTCCATCTACCCGCTGTAATCATGCCGTTACACAATGCGATCACTAAATGATGAGAAAGAATTGTAACGATCAGTTTTACATTTTATTCGCGCGCATCCTTACTCTTTATGGGCTTTTGAAAGAGTCATAAGGGTTACGCTTTGCGTTCGTTTTCATTGCCTCTAATTAGGTTGATTTTTGTAATTTTGAGGTAATTGATTTTTGGTAAAATGTATATAATGATCGTAAAGATACCTACCGCTGTTGCTCGATAGAAAAGCAGCACTCCAATAATGACGATAACGCCGGCAAAGTAAAACCTTGAAATCATCTGAAAATTATAAAAATATAGTTTTTGGTGAAGGATTTCTTGTGTGACTAAAAATTTTGTGTTTATTATTTTTATACAGTTATAGGCAAATGGCAAAAAATCCATTTATAAGTTTGAGATATTTTTGATAATTAATGATAAAAATAAGTTCATAAAATATGTAGAAAAACAATTTTATTTATATATTTACTGATTCTGGTATTACTTTCGTTAACTATACTAAATTTATTAGAAATTACGATGATAAATTTTCAAATGAATTCTAATATTTTCAATCGCTTTATTTCTGAAAAACTCTAGAAATTAAAATATACTGATTTAAATGTATTTCAAGTTGCAATAATATATAATGATCTAACGCTTGAAAAATCTCAACTATATGCAAATGGCGAATAAAATTTCTCTAAAGTGGAAAAAGTGGTTTTGGCGAAATCTTAAGAATGATTTAATTTCTTTGAAAGTTTAAAGTCAGAAGTAATTAAATTTGTTCATTAATAAATTCTTTTCTTATCAAAACTACCGCCTAAAACCCAATCCTCAATTAAAAAAAAAAATAAAAAATAAATAAATATTCTGATACTTTTTTAACATAAGAATTTTATAATTTTTTTTAAATATTCAAATTCTTAAAAATTTTTAAACAAGTATTTCAAGTAATTTTTGCAAAAAAGATTATTATTCAATATAGTAAACACTCTGTAACGGAAGCTTAGGGGTTGAACAAACTTATATCATTGGTTTGGAAGTAATCACAGTGTATACTAAAATATCCTTAAGGTCTGATTTTTATAAATAAAATATAAAAATAAAATATAAAAAAATTGTTAAGATTTTTTAAATGTATGAATCATAAAAATTGCATGATGAAAACTTTAAATAATATGCAAATCGAACGATTTCTAATTTTTATTTTATTCGATAATAAGAATTGAATAATCTTATAAAATAATAAAATAAAAAAATTCGTCATATTATAATTATTGAATTTTGTTATATTCTAAAACATCAAATATCAATTAAAAACAGTATAAAAACTTATAATGACGATTGCTCCAAACAATTTGCTCTATCCACTCTGCTTTCTTATCCACTTTTCATGCACTAACAACGACAACGAACCGCAACTTCGCAGCCAAAAACTGTAATTATTACTCTCGATTTTCCAAAAACTCATCACACACCTTGATTTTGATCCGCAAATTCCAAAACACCTTAGTCAACCAGTATCCTTGCTAATCGCATTCATTTATCAGCGCCCCGCAGCCAATCCGCCGTGTATCAGCGAGACCTCTTCTTCCACTGCGCGCAATATCGACCGAACCAACCGGTGCAAGTTGAAAAAAAAAAAGAACCAACAAAGTCAACAACACACTAACTAACGCGGCAGCCGCGCGCACCGAGAAAAATATCGCGTACAGCCGAAACGCGGGTGAAAAGTGCTTTGAGGATTCTGCGCGCGGTGGTGGTGAATATATATACGACGGGGGGGACCCACGGGGGAGTTAGCTCTCTGAGAGCCCCCCTTTCTTGGGGCTCCCACGCACCCACCACCGCCTCCCTCTACTCATCCTCCACACACTCTCACTCTCTCTACCCGCGCCACAGAGAGGATCCATGTACACACACCGAGCTCTCGTCTCCTCTCCCATCCTCATCCACGCGCAAGCGCGCGTGGGGCTTCGGTTTCCTAGGCGCTCTCGGCGCTCGCGCGATTCATTGCCCGCGCCGCGCGACGCTGGTATACGCGAGAAGGTGCAAGAAACCGCCGCAATCGAGGAGGAAAGGAGGATGAACCAACCGCGCGTTGTACGTTCCCGAGTGTAGCACAATAAAAGCGAGAGGGAGGGAGAGAGGGGAAGAAGAAGAGCTCTAGTCGCCTTGCAGATATTATGCAACTAGGGTATATACGGAGCTGCGTGAGGCTCTCCTTGAGTGAGCCGTGAAAAGATCGGAATACATATCCACTTGGTATTGTAGGGCGTAGATAAGGAGGGAGGCTGATGAGAGTTACGCGAATTAATAAATGAGTCCCGCCCGCGCGCGCGGGATATGCTAATATCTCGATCGGTTGGGATGTAAGTGTGTGTTATATGCCATATATACTCCGGCGCGTTTTCGTAATTACCATCGTTATGCGTGCGTACGCGCGTGTAAGTATGTGTGTTCTTTAGCACGCTGCTGCTGTGTATGGCGCAATGAGTACACGGGTATACAATGAAGATCAGGCATCTGGATTACGTGCCGGCGCGGATTTCGACCGCGCGAACGCACCGTCATGCGTCTTCTTCGCGCGTTCGCGATCGCTCTCTTTTTGTCGCTCTCAAACCAGACGTTTCTATGGGTGTGTATGTGTAATGTTTATTGAACGGTTTGTTGGTTTTTGCACGCTGGGGGTTATATAAGTGTAAGAGGAGCATCGATGCGGTTGCCGATGTAAAGTGGGTCGAGATGCTGGATCAAATTGTGTTTATATCGCAATTAAACTCGCGCCTCTCTTCTCGTTAAAATGGGCTCATCGTGCGGTTCCGCGCTTGCGGTAATCAATTATGCGACCCGATGGCACACACGACGCATCTGCAGCGCTTGCGAAAGGGACATTTTTTTTGTTGTCGGAGGCTGGATGCGCGCTCGCGGCTGATCCGTTTCTAACGACGAATTTGAGGAATTTAGAAATTCTCGGTACGCTGTTGCGATTGTTTTCACGTGCTTGGAATCTTTGATTTTCCGGCATTCTTTTTTTTGTTTCGTCTTTGGAGCTTTGATATTCTCGAAACGGCGGGCGGGTTGGAGAAAGATCCGCATAACTGTTGTACCCGAAAATCCGGATTTCGTAGTCAACTAGATCTAAGCGTTTGATATGCCATTTTCTGGAATTTAAGTTCTCATGATGTATTTTTTACTGATTTAGCAATGTTAAAATCAAAAAAACGTATTTTGAAATGAAAAAATATATCTGTGAGAAATGGTTTGTATTCGTGTGATGTTGCAATTTATTCAGAAAAATTTTTATTCAAGAACGAGTTAATTTATAAGGAGCATTTTACAGCGCGGTCAGTACACTTATAGTATTTTAAAAATAAAAGAAAATTCGTTGAGACACAGTGCTCGTACTCTCTTGAAGGTTAGATCATATCGTTGCTAATTTTGAATTTACTATATACGTACAATGCAGAAACTAAGAACGTCGTAAAATGACTTGTACTAGCACAATGTCCTTAAGATTTGAGATCTCAAAAAGAAAAAAAAATGAGGAACGTGTAAAAAAACTAATTATAAAGAATGATTATACTATTTGCAGTTCAAGTACACGCAGTATTAAAATGAATATGGTAATTTACACAAGCTGCAGTTATTGATGACAATCAAATGTAAAAAGTAGCAGATTCCTGAACTTGTTGATATGGTCATTAATTTTTTAAGTATTTTCTTTTTAATATTTTTCAACGAAATTACGCTTTGTGTAATTTGCTTTAAAATCATAAAAGCTGGTAATATCGACGTTGTTTGTTCCTACGAAGAAAGAAATTTATTTTTAGAAATTAATAAATGTATTAATTATTTTTATCAGTACAATGCAGAAGGAATTAAGGCATTCGAGAAATGAGGTTATTCCTTGAGTGTTTATATAAATTAATTTTTATTTGTGCAATATATTGCACAGCGCCTTATTGTAAGTGGGATGTACGTAGCAGATTATAAATATAACTTATTGCACGCATTGTGTTAAATTATTTATTGTTTTCTAATCACCATAAATTTTTTTTAATTAAACTTATCGTTTTCACTTTGGAAAATAAATCGTCATTTCAAGCATCTGCTCCGCACCGTTGCAAAACAGCAGAAAGTAGGATTTATTTTTTCCTTTTTTTTTTGTCTGTAAATACAAAGAATTTTATTTGTTAAAGCGAATTTCCTCGTCGCGTTTCGACACACAGCAGGCGCGTATATGCGCGCTACGCTTATCTCCTCACATGCAGTGGCGGCAACGAGAAGCTGATTTACCTACGGCGTCCGTTTGTTTTTCTTGCTTTCTTGTGATGGCGCGTACGCGAGGATTGACTGCAACGAATCAGAAGCTCAACAGGCCGAGATAATGTATGCACGCACCTCAATCATCTTATCTTCGCCTCTTACGAAGAAAAACGGAGTAGCCGACCGCCGCCGCCAAGATGTTATTACGCGAGTACAATATAACGCCGGTATACGCGTTACGTTCGTGGCGGCGGCACATGATCAGATACTTTTTTTTCCTCGCCACGGAGCTGCACGAGTGCGCGAAACCGGAAATCATCGTCACTAGGTTGCTGCGCTCTTCCGAAATAACTTTGCTCCTTATCTTACGCTGCCGATCCAAGGTGAAAAATGTTCGCGTTGGTATGATTCAGCTCGACTGGAGTTTATGAAAAAAATTTACAGTGTTAGGATTGAGCAATGGATTTTATTTAATTATGGATGCAGAGTGCAAATTAAGAGAGAACGTTTAGTGTGTTGCAGAAACATAGGAATGACAATCGAAAATGTCAGGAAATGGTTTATAATTAAATAGTTTAAAAAATAGGTTATAGGTATGAACAGTAATTAGTTAACAATGTGAATTATTTACAGCTGCAATTGTATCACTTAATTTTCGACGATTCTGAAGTACACTCAATATTTCAATAAATAATATGTGTATACAAATTTGTTCTAACACTTTGTACAGTCAAGTCGAATATACTTGCATTGAATGCTTGTAACCCCATAATTTTCGATTCGTTCTTGCTTAACGTGTGCTAGGTAATTGTCTGTTGTCAGCAGTAGCTGATGCGTAAATAGCATAGTATCAACAAACTGATAGTATCTTTAATACTCATAATAACTCACTCCGGGGCCTTGTCTAAGATGGTCGGAAGTTGTTCAAAGTCGATGAAAAAATAATTTACCCATTATTTATGTAACCATTTATAATGTTCTAATTAATAACATCAACTAAGTATAGTTATAATTAATCAAAATTATAATCGTCTTGTTATTTATCTTATAAAAATGCAAATATTTCTTTGTTTAATCGATACGAATAAGTTTATTATGCATCATTTTATATGCTTATCGCCAAATTAATAACAATAAAATTCATTTTGTTGTAACTCAATAAGCTGTCACCGATACCCTTGTTCAGTTTTTCTAGTTTATTTTAAAACAATTCCTTTACTGAAAGTATACTTTTTTTACTTTATTATAATTGCTAAAACTATTACGGAGTATGTCAAAGCCATTACAGATTCTTATTTAGTATTTTTGACCATTGTAATCTACTTTTAACTTTAATAAAGATATGAATCATATTATATTCAAGCTTGAAGATCGGTAAATTAATGAGTTAATTAAAAAATGTTTAACTATTAAAGTTAAGAATACTACTACTTATACTAGGTATATAATACTAGGTATATATAACAAAAATTAATTAAATAACACGTTATCTTGAAATTTTTTTTTCTTTTTTTAAGTAGTTAACGATTTTACTAGAAAAACGCAGCTATTGTGATCTTTTCTTAATATACATACGGTATTGTAATCTAAACGGTGATAGTTCTACATTGATTTTTAAAATTTTTTTTCGAAGACACACTTTTTACGCAATGTGATTATGTAGGTAAATTTTAATTTAATTCTTATTCTTGTGAAATGATAACAATGAGTTTGTCATAGAAATGCGAAGACAAATGATACTCCTAAAAAATTTGGAGAATTCGGTAAGCGCTATCGCAACATTGCAATTCTTTCGTACTTCTCTTTCTCCTGCCGCATAAATAATAGGGGAAAGTGAAATAATTTGAGAAAGATTTCAGATTCAAAGCATCTTTCGACGACAAAATTAAGACAGTGCCTATAATTATGCTCATTATTAAAATGAAACGGTGAAGAGGGTACTAGATTGTCTGATGTTTCGTAGTAACGTGAACTTCGTTTCATCAAAATTCATCAAACTATTAATTTTGAATTCATAGTGGATGGATGCAGTTTTGATTTGAATTAAGTAATAATAAAACCATCAGGAATCGACACAGTAACTATTTCATGAAAACAATAATATTATTTAGAATAATAATAACAGTTACAGCAAACAAATTCAATCAAAAATATTAAAAATAGTTATAACAATAATTTTCTTTTTTCATACATATATTAATTATGACATGCACTTATACCACATTATGATATTGTATAAATTCGTTCTTACATTGATGGTTGACTGAATGCACAAGTATATTTTGTTTATCATTGAGTAAACATAAAAATGATAACCAAAACTAAGTTAATCGTATAATATCTAAGTTCCATTGACCGTATATAAATTAAAAAAATATTTGGCATTCATTGCACAGGAAATTTCATTCCAATATAGAATACAATGGATGTTAATAAAAGTAATTAAAAAACCGCTGGCAATTCATTAGCCCGTGGCTTCCTCAAACTTAATTTACTAATGCCTAAAGATGCTAATTTTTGAATTCTACGTCGAGTAAATTTATAATATATAAACAATATTAGTTTTAAATATTAAAAAAATTGAAAACTAAATTCAGAAAATTGATAGATCGCTAAAAAAGAAGATCAAATTTTGTAATAATATAATTTTGACCCCAATTGTGTAAGCGTAATCTAAAAAAAATTAGCCCTGGCCGGATAAAATCGGTCGAGTAGATCATGAGACATCAGCCTATATGGACGCACACACCCACACACACATACACACACACACTCACTAAACTATATTCCTAACACATTTAAAAAAAAAAATTTTTTTGCTATCATAAAGCTTTCTCTAGGAGGAAGCAATTGTGTATAAAGCTTATTCATCAAAAAGCTTATAAACTATTGGTTTGCTCGTAACTCACTCATAATTATTTAATCTGGGCGTAAAGTATAAAATCTCATACACTAAATAAATTCTAATTCTAATTAATTTTATTGAAATAGATTCTCCCTTTTTCGATTTTTATCCTGTGAATCTACCACTGGAAAAATTATTATCTTATTTCATTATTTCCGGAGCATTTTGTTACAATATCTCATAACATGCCATTATCTTGACTTCCGAGCATCAGTTTCCTTAGTTGTTGACTTTTATAACCTAAAGATGCGCATGAAAGTTTTCTCACGCAGTTACGTGAAATTATTTCTCATATGATGCAGTCGGTAAGAATTATTTTAGGATTAGGACAATATCATAATGAGTAAATTTCATTCAATGCAAATTGAGCAAATTTTACGTGTATTTAATAACTAATTATCTTTATCAAAATTAAATTATTTAGTCTTTTGAATATAGTATAAATGATTATTTATGATTTATAATCATACGTGCATTCTAGAGTAGGCCATATAGTGTATGAGAATTTTCACATTACTTAATCAGCGTAATATAATATTCGATTACAAGAAATAAAATACTAAAGATAATATTTTGTGAGAATTCAGTTTACAAATTAGGAAGCACATAACTTGATCGTTATTAACCTTCGGAATTTTAGCTTGTCCCTTTAACGTTATGAATGTTTCTGTAATGTGATAATGTGATGTATAAAAGGAATTCGTTAGCACATACGCTTATGAACAGTTGTCCGATTTATCCACTCCAGCTAATATGTGTATATGCACGAGTATCCCCATTTGCATGCTGTGCGTTAGGTCATTAACTAGTATATAGCAGCATAAAATTCAACAAGGTTTGTAAATTGCAGTAGTAGCATTTAACTAAACCGCGCATTCACATAATTTAAAATATAATATTATTGTTCAAACATACATTTCTTTGGGAGATTCCCGTAAAACGTACTTTAATTTACGTTTTCACAGTTTGAAATTACTATGTGGTTCTAAATGAAAATAAGTAATACTGATCACGTAATCCTGTATAGAATTTCTTTGGACAATATGACCTGAAAATATGATTAATAAATAAATAAGTTGAATTTATTTTTGTAAATATACATCCTATACATAAATAGGATATAAATATGGTACTCCTAGAAAGTTGTTTTACACGCCAAAAAGAAACTGTAAAATATACATGCGGTGAAAGTCATCATAATGATGATCTAGCTAAAAATCTAAACTAGTCAAAAGAGATTGATTATTAATAATTCGACCTTCTCTTTTTTCTCACTTTCTCACTGGCTAGTTTGTATCATTTTTTCAAAACTTTTTTTATCCTCTTCTTTATGGATGAATTTAGCTATGGCAGATGAAAAATCTTCGCATGAATTTGGCTAGTAGGTACAAAATCAGGGTTTCTAAATTGCTTCATTTAGGAAGGATTAAATGATTTCAATAGAAAAATTATTATATTTTACAATTTATAGACTACACGGTTGAAAAAAAAACATTAATAAAAAATACTTTAAAGACACTTGCTCGAAACTCTGTGCAAATGATTCAAACGTTTTGCGTCTAAATTGATGGCGGTCCAAGCAATCCTCTTCTATTGGATGCTGCACGTAGTCGGTTGTAATGAGTATATTGAAAACTTGATCCGCATACCTACACCCGTCCAGGACAGTATGTCCGTGAACGGATGTTATATCGAATGATATTGGATTCGATTCTGTTTTATATGTTTTTCTGTATAGAGACGCTAAATCCATGAATCCCAACAAGTCTAATCATTATTGATAATATTACTAACTAGGAGAGGATCAGGGGTCCGGATCACGGATTTTTCTGAAACTTTGGGATAGGTTTTTGGATATAGAAATGTGAAGAAAGCTGCAATATTAGACCCTAAAGCTCAAAAAAACTAAAGTTCTGAGCACTGTTAGTGCATCAAAATACGCCGGCATTCGAACAGTGAATTTTAGGTATTAAGCAGTTCATTTTCAATGCTCAATTTTAAACGTACATAACATTGGAAGGAATGGGCGTTTTTTAATCCTTAAAAAAACAAATGAAAGCTCGTTTTCCTTAGCTTTATTTTCTCGACGTGAAATGATATTTAAGACTTTTTAAAGTTAAATTGTTGCCGTTTTAAGAAAAGGTTTTTTCAAAAATTTCTTCAAAATGAAGAAAAAAGTTCATAGAACTTTAGTTGTTTTTAGCGTTAGGGTCTAATATTGCAGCTTTCTTCAGATTTCTATATCCAAAAACCTATCCCAAAGTCTCAGCCGAATCCGTGATCCGGACCCCTGACCCTCTCCTAGTAAGATATCAAGTTATTGTTGAAATTACGGCGTTTTATAAATACCTATAGTAATAATGTTTGAAAAATTTCGTTTGATTTTCTCAAAAATAACTATTGTAACTGATCCCATCTCGTATTTCTTTAACCATACACCATCGTTGATTATTATTACAGTTAATTATCGTTATTTCCTGACCGAACGAAAAACCAACACAAAAATACCCATTATAACGACCTCATTTCCTCCCGCGCTCGCGCACACGTACCCCAGCCGCTTCTGTATCATCACCCTCCTAATTTGCAACGTCGCACTTGCCAATCCGCGCGCAGTTCGTAATTATGCGACCGGAAGTGAGTGGATAGGCGACCCCACGCCGAAATCAGCAGCCACTTTGTGCTCGCGCGCAACGTTCTTTTCTGCATCGAACAATACGAAGTCGAAGCAGATCGCGCGCAAAAAGCGGAAGCCCATACTCACGTGTCGCCTCGACATTGACGCTCTCTCGCGCGCGCGCACGCGTATTCGTACGGTACATACATATCATTGTAGAGTGCTTCAGTTGTGACAGAGATTTGCAGGTATATATGGGCGTGTGTGTGTATGTGTATGTACCGTGACTTGTGTCAGATATATAACTGTGTGTATCGGCGCACACGGTGTCGAGTTCTGGGCGTATATATATGTATAGGTGCAGCTGTCGTTCATAGTTTAAGGTTGAATTACACTAGGATTTGTAGTTTGTAGATTACTTGTTGTTAACTAACATATACTTAGAGATGGTAGAAAAATAATCATCATGCAATAGTTTGATTAGAATGTTACGTTGATTGTGAAATTATATGTGATTTATGTAGATAAATACTTTTTACTTGGAAACTAAAAACAAAAGACAGACCAGAACTGTGGCACAATATTGGTTGTGAAATTATTCTATTTCAACTTATACATTCTAATGAAAGTGTCGCACATTTTTTTAAATTGAATATTTTTCACGCTCTATATGTTACCACAACGATCCCACGAATTGTTTCCAAAAATTTATTTTATTTTTATTCTTATTAGGCTTTAAAAGCGAACCCAATTAAAATGCAAAATCCCGATTGTATAGAGACTGACTTGATAGTATCTATAGTTGTAGCCGTCTAGGACACTTCTACATGGGAAAAAAAATGGAGCGCGAAATTGTGCAATATGAGGGATCCTATGTACACGCGATCATACAATTTCTCCTTCTGATTTGTTTTAAATCAACGAAGCATATCGGAGGGCCCTGCTATATTTAAATTCTTTTTGTAAACATCTTTAATTCATTTATCAAGATGATTTCCATAAATGACTCATAAAGACATGCTTTCACTATTAATTGAACAAAAAGATATTATCAGCGTGGAATACAAACATCCCGACGAATAGATCTTTTATTGAGAAATTGATCCTAAACAAATTTATCAATACCATCGCGGATCCACTTCCTGAGGCCTGAATTCTGACTACGGTTTTTTTTTTTTGTTTTAATTCTAATTTAGATGACATTATCCAGTAAATCAAAATAAAGAAATGGCGTAAAAATTGTCAGTAAATCGATAAGAATGAAATTTATTATGAACTCAATCTTGATCGGTCGTAAACAGTCTCCTTCGCGGTACCGGAATTCCGATGAACACTTTACCTCACCCTGATAATAAAAAAAAAACGACTCTCATAAATTAAAACGCTACAATACAATAACCTCTATTTTTACAATACCAACTATTACAAAAGCACGCATAATACCACAAAGAAGGCAAGCGTGCGCGCACACCATACCAATGAAAATCGCACGCTAAAATTATACACCTGGCGCACAACGCGCTAGTGCCCATCGGACCTTAAACCGGCTCGCGCGCTTGTGCGCTACATCAACACACACATATATATACACACGCGCGTGACGGCCTCCCGCAGCTTTTATCAGTAGAACGTGGCGGCGGCGCGGGCACGGGTGCCGCGCGCACGCCGTCCCACATTTCCTTTCAGTGCGCGCTCGGGACGCATTCCAACAAGTGTGTGTCTCGCGGTCGCCGCCACCCGCGGGATCCCGCCGCTACCGCGAGCCCCTTTCTTCTTCTTCTTCCTCCTCCTTCGGTCCTTCCGCATCTATATACTACAACCCTCTCTCGTCCCGTCCTTCCGTTCGCGAAATCAGCCGGAGTCTTATCGCGGTGTTGTTGTTGTATTGCGCCTCGGACGGCCGCGCGACTGACACGGATTTCTCCTTTCGGTGACGGATTTCGGAGAGAGTAGTATAGAGGATTACTGCCAAGAAGCGCGCCGAGGAGAGGAGGCGACGGTGAAGGTTGTTTTGGTTGGGATTTTCGGCTGGTTCTTGTCGCTGCAGCAGTGAGCTTTGACGATTTGGAGAAGGCTATACTGCGTTGCTGACGGGAGCACATGATCGGTTCAGGTTTGACCTTGTTTTGTATTACTCTGCTTTAGCTTTAGCCTGCGCGCACACGATGTGTGAGAGGTGCGCTAATTGAAATTCACCCATTGTAGCTTTGCGTTCTCGAACTTTACCTACTGCTGGTCGGTCTGGTTGTCGTAGCGCTTGATAATGTTTTAGTTTTAATTTTTCAGCTGTAGTTTAATTGCTGACGCGAGAGCTTTATTATAGATGTCATAAATTTTCTTTAGTTAATATATATATAATCATCAAATTTATTTTCCGTGTAGAGTTTTAATATAGGTCAGTAACATACTAAACTGGTTCACCTCAATATGAAATTAAGTGCTATTTTATGTATCTTTATAACAGTACTAATAAATTTGATAATGCTAATTTAACATTTCTCAAAATATTTTTCACAAAAACCTATAAATAGATATAATAATGTATTAATAATATGTAACTTGAAGTTATATTGAATAATTATTCTATATTGAATGAATTAGTAAGGTATAGTGAAATCAGCAAATGTTATCTATTTTACAAACCAAATATGTCGAAATGAATTATAAAAGGTTTTGTATACAGCTGCATTTAGTTTGTATGAAACATTACATGTTGTGGTATCAATTTTGCTTACCTTTATAATTTTTTAATATTTATCAGGATTATTGAATTTTCATTAATGTGTTTTTAAAACAATATTGGCGAGAAGCATCTGTTGAGTAATTGCGTATTGTTTAATTGGAAAATTTTTAAGATTGCAGCATACAGAAGTTTTTCCTTAAGGTAGAAAATCTTAATGAAAACATCTATTAAAAAAAATAAAATCTGTGCTATTAAAGCATGAATTTAATTAGAATAATGTAATGCATAATGCATAATAATGCGCGCATGAATACCAAAAGTTGCCGTATGATAGATTGTTTCATACGGAATAAGTATTGGTTTTTAACGCTTTCTTATATTATCACGACATTTAAAAGTGTATACGCTATATCTTAATTGTCATTATCACTAATTCAATTGTACTACAATGCTGCTTAACATCCAACACAATTTACACACATTAAAAAACAACATTTTTCTCTCCACCTAACTGTTTCACAAGCGCCCTGATCTAAATATTTTAATGAACTAACGAGAAATGGGAACCCATCAGAATCCCCACTCCCAAACCCAGAGAATTTTCTATCAATATCACTCACGTAATAAAACCCGATAAAGTAGTTTTCATCTGACCGACATACATACATCGATAATAATCATTTCCGCGTTCAACCGCGCGCGCATTCCTTCGAGCCGTTTATAGCAATTAGTCGGAAAAAAGCCCCACAAAACACACCATCGACTATCTCTTTCGAAACGCAAATATACAAGAGCACGATTCGTATCGAGAGCGCGGAATCCCGCGCGTGCTCTTGCGAACCTGAATATAACGCAATTTTTATCATCGCTCGCGCGTAAAGTGCCGACTCGGCGTGTCTCTCTCTCTCTCCCCGCAACCGGTCCCTTTTCTTTCGCTCCCCGCTTGCGCGGCTAGCGTGAATTCTCAGATTTCCGCGCCTCCTTCAGCTAGCGCACACGCGGACGAATCAAACGCCGCCGCCCGCGGACTCTCCGCAGAGTCATTGCACCTGCCACCGTCGTACCTACTGTGCGCACGCTCGCCTCTTGGCTCGCGGCTAATCTCTTTCTCCCTCTCTGCTCTCCTTATTCTTGCTCTTCTTTGTTTGTCTCGTGTATACATCTATATAGAAGAAAAGACCGAGCGCGAAAGACCGGCAGCAGCTCTTTTTGCGCCAGACGTTTTGATGTTGACGGAAGAGTGTGTAGCGGAGAATTCGTGTATTTCTATATAGCATAATACTGCTCGTCGGTCTGGCGGCGCGCAGGTGCAGAGATGTAATGACTACGATCATGCCGACGACGGAGCGACAGAGGGGGAATATCACTCTCTGCTGCTGTCCGTAACTCGATTACACTTGATTACATTTCTTCGCGAGGGAGATAAGGTTGCGACGTGTGCGTCGTGGCGCCAGTAGCCTGCGAGACGAATTACACGTTGCTATTATATATATACAAGAGTGCTGTGTGTAATAAGTATGTGTGTGTGCGCGGCGTGAGAGGTGTGTGAGGTCTGAGTTTTTGTTGATTGTCACGTGAAAAAGCGCTCGACTTGCTTTTTCGCCGTGCGCCGCGAGAGCAGCGATTGCAGTTAGTTATTCGTTCTGGTTGTGTGTGCATCCTGGTACGTATAACGCAATTTGTTGTACTTCCAGAGAATCGTGAAGATAGTGTCGAAGAAGTTTTCGTTGAATTAGAATGTCGGTCTAGGAAGAAATCAGTGTTATCTTTAAGATATGTTTCGGAGATAGCCTAAATTTTTTTTTTTCGTCTGGCGTGGCTGGTAATTAGAAAGAGTAAAACGAGTTCTATGTAGTTTATTATTCTGGGGTTCTTTAATTATATTGATGATAAAAATCCATGCTTTCCGGAAAGACACTTTTGTTAACTGATCTTTTAATCAAAATGATTCATATTGATGAGTAAACTTTATTATTGGATAAAATTATTTTAAAAATAATTAACCTGTTAATTAAATGATAAGTAAGAGTAAAAAAGGGGAAACATGTATAAATAATGATAATTTGAAGATTGTGCGAGCAGGTAAATATTTCGAAATTCTAGAAACCCCAATGATGTTTCTATAAATTTAATTATGATTTAACTTGAGATATCTATACCAACATTGAAATTATAAATTATAGGTACCTATCTGGTGAATTTATATTTCATAAAAGGAAAAGAAACATTGCTATTGAATGTTTATATTTTCCTGTACTTGTGCAGTCAAAGATCTGAAAATACTATCATAGATAACCAAAGAAATACTCACGTGATTGGGTACCCTTACCGTCTTATCAATTTCTTATCTTACGTACCATCCCAATGATTCACCTTCGTGCTTAAATCAAGATAATTTTTGGTTTTCCGTACAATTTGTGCATAATCTAAATACCGTTAAATTTAAAATCTATTGCTTTACTATGGATGCAATTGCAATTAGGATAAAAAAATCTTCAAGCAATGGTCTAAGTTATTCTGAATTCATCGAGAGAACTTCATTATTTATAAATTATTTACTGTTGAAAGAATTTATCATACATTTTTCATGCAACCTAAATTATTTTATTTCGATAAAATAATTCATTTTTTAAATTCTCTTTTATTAGTATAGCATGACTTTTACTATTATAAAATTCTAATGTTTATATAAATATTTTTCTTATTTTGAATGATCTCAAAGTATCAGATGATATAACGTAATAACAATTATATATAACATACATTGAGTACCAATCAATAGATTATATGTCACTATCTCTTGTAAACACCGCCAGTGTTTCGATTGCTATTTAATTGATAAGACTGATAATTTTAATGTGACTCATAATATTAAAATTAATTATGTATGTTTAACAGAAAAACATTTTTCTACGTAAACAATTTAAATAAATAAAATGAATGTATTGGAAAATTAATCATACAAAAATTAATCGTATTAAAATTAATAATGTTTTAGTTGGTTTTACGATTGATAGACTTTATATTTGATTTTGGGACATTACGAAATCAGTTCTGTAATTATCTCCCTAAGAACATGACCTAGAACATGCTATACAATGTTTCCCACTGATTACATCCTTATTCAGAATTAATAAAATTTTGGCAACAGAAGAGAATGTATGTACGTACAGCCTACCCAAATCTTGCAATACAGCTGAACCATCATTCTCCATTGTTTCCACGCTTGTTTTCCTCCAGCGTAATGATTCAACAAAAATATTATAACACATTATGAAATCATGTTAATTAAATTTTGGCTTTTGAAATTATGCATTTGTGATGAAGTCAAAGGATAACATAACAAACTAATTTGGAATATTATTAAATACGCTCATAGCTTGATTTTCGAGGACGCGGGCGTGAGAATAATCTAGTTTAATAAGAGTCCTTGTTTCGTGTGACCAGAAATGCTTCGTATTATTTTCTTCTGACCTAAAATTGATAGAATAACTTTAAATAAATTGCATACTTATTTGGAAACTTTTCTCTTTTAATATCAAGTCTTAATATTTTTAAAGTTATAATTCTGAGTCTACATAAACAAAAAAGATATAGGGGATAGCTGGATGCTTATGGTCGTTGCCTAAAACTGGCCACCACGCGTTTCTTTAGTATGACGATATAATATGACGGCATCGGACAACTATTACTAGATGTCAAATATCATTTTATAAAAATATTTCACGCAAGATATTTTCAATTCGAAATTGACAAAGTTACTTTAGAATTTAGAATTACAGCGAAAAATCACAGTGTAAAGTTCTTTTTCTCTTCTCATTTCTTTTCTACAGTTGATAAAATATTTTTTTTAATGATTTTTACTTTATTCTTAAACATTCAGGAATAAATCAACGTGCGTCGAAGTTGGTAAAACCTCTTGGTGTCTAAGTATGATTCAAAACGTTTTTTAAGTTTAATATTGGTCACTTTATTAGTAGCCAGAATTGGCCGTGTATTACATATGATATATGTTGAGTGTTGATTCCAAATAAAATAAATCATCTTTTTCTAACTTATGTGAAGGTAATTTATATTTAACTTTGATTACTGTGTATACTAATTATATATACTGTAAATAACGTATTTTTCGTTAAAAGAATAATAAAAATTGTAATAATTGAAATCCATGTTTAACCCTTTACTGCACAGGACAATATATATAATGTTACACCTTTTTCTCCATCTTTTATTATCTCTTATTTAAGGTCAAGAATTTCTTGTCATGACATAAGTTGCCACAGGATTCCCGAATGTTATTCTACGTCTAGATCATGTCCTACAATTATTATTTTGCATTCGTTATTTATTATAAACAAAATTAGTACAAAAAACGCATTTTTTCTTAAAATTTTATGCAATAAAAGATTAAGCATCCTCTTCAATAATTTTGACGTTCCTTATTGTGTATTAAAAGGATTGTTATAACTCAAAATCCTGTGAAAAGGTGGCCTATTCCTGGGAACACTTTTTGGGAATTGTGAAACTCAAATTTTCTTATTTTTTTTTCAACTTATTATTATAATAATTAAAAAACTAATTCACTTCATTATACCACTGCAATTTGACTGTCGGATTAATTTTATTTTTACCTACGCGCGTATTCTGTACATATAGATACACAAAACCAGATTTACAGAGTAAAGGTACTGAGCCTTACAACAAACATTTTATTAGATACAAATGCCTATCTCAAGCGAATTCCAAATATTTTTCGAAACTCAGTAACCAAAATATTTAAAAAGACTCTTCCAAGAACACACGACCATAGCGTCCTGCGTATTACACATCCCATAAAAGTGCACTTTCATTGTGACGCGAAATTACGATCCCGATCTGAATACCTCCGGAAGCCAGGAAGTCCTTTTTCCTCTCCTCCCCCTCTCTCTCACTCTTACTCCTGTCCCTCTCTCCTTCCCTCCTAAAAAAAAAGTCAGACCACGGGCGATCCGGATACGGCGACGTTAAAAATTTTCGACGGTTTCTCGCTGTCTGCGTGTAGGTATATATATAAGTACTTGCGCGCCCTAAACGGCGGATGCTCACGCATCGTTAAAGCCCGGCCGCGCGCACGCGCACTCCTCGCGTCACGAACGCAGGCGCTCACAACGGTTTCCGTTGCCGGTCGGAAAGATCCACACGCGTGCGCAAGTATCCCCACTCGTGTATATCGCGGCAAGTGGTAATTGCGCGCGCGCGCGAGCGTTCATTCAAAATGAAACGCGCGGAATCATATACGCGGGGGCCCCCGGAGAGTATAAATTAGATTGTCGGACAATGGTAAAAGCAACGTCGCACGCTGGCTGAGCACACTGTCTGTTTGTTCCTCCTTCGCGCACGCCGTTGCCGCCTCGACTTATGGGCCTTTCTTTTTGCTTTTCCTTCCTTCCTCTCCGTCCTTTTTGTTCGCTTGATTTTTTTTTCTCTGTGCCTGATCGCGGCGATTTATTTTCCCCCCGTGATATGCGGTGCGCGGTAGTAGTGGCTTATTGTCCGATCGGTCAGCATATACTTGAAGAAGGTTAATTGATTTGAGATATATTCGACGATATATAATTGCGCTGACAGTTTCGAGGGATTTATCTTTGGTAAAGTCAGTTGTGTGATTATTATGGAGGTTTAAATTTTCTTAACTTTTTCCGCATTTCATGCAAGTACTAGATACTTTTGTCTATTGATTAACCTGGTTCCCGTATCAACAGATAAATATATATAAGACGAACATAAAAATGTAATTACGTTCCCAACGCCAAGAATCGAAGCCTTTAAAAAAAGATAAAATAGCTTGCGCGCATTTATACCTGTATATACAGCGCAGTATTTCGTTTCGGTAAGAGATCTCCATTTTATCGCTCATTAATGCAATAAATTTCGCAATTTTATCTGGCCCGTTAAAATAATCTTTTAACCTCGAAGTGCAGTTCGGGAACTGAAATAAAATCTAGCAAAATTTTCTCGGCCAGAGAAAGAGAGAGAGAGAGAGAAGGGACGTAACGGAAATCTCTGTAGACCGCAATAACAAGCAAGTAAGTGTTCGCAGCTCCGATTCTGCTCATTCGTGGTACCGTTACCGTTGTATTTAAAGTCTCTCTCTTCGAAGATTTGTCAAAGATAACGCGCGACTACGCCTCGCTATGTATACACACAAAAAACTACTCGGCGAAAATCTCAAAGGTGTACGACACCATTTATGACGGCTTTTTATTTATGGCGACGTGTATACAGGCGACCCACCGAGCTGTAATTACAAAGTAAACAGAAATTATTTCCGACCGCCGGGTGCACTGTAACAGCAACGTTTCCTATATATACATGCCGCCACAGATGCCAGAGTTCAACGCTGCGACAGGTGTATCGCACCGGCAACAGTTTATATATACATACATATGCGCGGGGGTTGAGGTTGAGGCGTTTAATTGGCACTGCGCTGCGTATACGAGAGGCAGTCCTTATTCTTTTTTTATACATATACGCTCGCGCGCATGCATCATGCATATTTCCAATCGCGGTGGTGAATTCATTACGCAGATTTCGCCTGCGTACACTAATCACGTACGATTTATCATAAGTAATTGACAGTCTCGTATAATTCGTACGTTTATTAAACGTATTTATACTCTGTGTAGGCAGTGCGCGTGCTCGTTACAACAATATAATTAATGAACAAAAATATATATATATAAATCCGATCGTAAATTGTACAGTAATAATTAACGCCGCGCGGATTGAAATTTATTGCGGATATGGAAGCCGTTAAAATCATTCAATTACGCGAAGACGACCGCGCGCGTTGCCCATAATATATTTACATACTATACAGCCCCGCGATGTGTACTAAAAAGTTCCTAATATAGCATCATAATGCAACATTACACACCTTTCTTAATAACTATTACGCTCTCCATCTCGTCTGCATAATACCTGCGCGCGCCTCTCGCGGAAAACTCAAACTCCGCACAATAGCCATTTCCGATTAGCATCTTCAATAAATACGAGGAAACGAGCGACCGGCGATCGCGCAATTCTCTGTCTCTCGCGGGCGCATGTGGAAAAAAGCCGGCGAGGCAATCCCTGAAACGCGCGTGTGAAAGTGTTGTTGCGAGATAAAAAAAAAGGGGACCGAGAGAGCGCGCGCGCGCACCTGTAACGCTCGGGCTGTGTGTGTATGCATTAATGAATCCCTCGCTCCCTCCCTATATACACGCCTGTACAGCTATCGGTCACCTGACTCACTTCCTGCCGGCGAGCGTAGAGAGAGCCCTCTGAATATTCAAGTATACTGAATTTCATCTAGCAGGTTGCGCGCGCCCTATACCGCCAGAATTGCTACAAATCGTGTGGTGTATGAGAAAAAACGTATGCCTGTCGCGTTTAACGTAAATCTGTGGCGGTTTGTTTTATATGAATTGTTGTGGACGTTGTTTTACTATGTGGTGTAGTCGGTTGATGATGTGCGGTTAATTAATCGTCTCTTCGAGGTGACATAACGGTTTAAAAACTGTTGTTCATAACCGTTATTTAAAATTATGTAGTTGAGTGCAAACAATGTATAAAATAAGTCGTTACGATATTATATTAACTTTGGTAATTTCATGTTGGAAGCGTCAATGAGGATGCTTATTATTGGTATTATAAGTTTTTGAAGCCCCATTGTATAAATCGAGGTTTATGCTGTTTTAACAGTATTATTATAATTACAATAAATGTTATACAAAGTATAGAGACAATAAATATCTTATGATTCGAAGAATACCTGAAAATACACATTATTGGAAGAAGTTTGTAGAAAATAAAAAAAAATTATGTACAAAATTGAATTATTATACTAAAATAAAATTTGAAAATAATTAAGAACCATTTAGATCTATACGAATTTACATTTACAAATTTTTGGGAATCGATATTCACGATCACACCCGGCACTTTAAATGCTCACGATCGACGTTATAAAACGGTAACAGCCGTTCACAAAATAAGAGAATGAACGAATACAAATGGAATGGCATTTAAACTTGGAAGTTTCGTTGACGTCGAGGTTCATTGCCACCTTGTCCGACTGTTTTCGGCACTTTTGAGGGAGCCAACGCGCTGGCCCGACATGAATAAGGACTAAAACGGATCGGTCAGGTGCAAGGTGCAGCACGTGCTGCTGCTGCTGCTACCCGACAGCTGTTTTCCGGTTTAAGCCGCACGAGACGTTAAGAAACATTTTTTTCTTCTTCTCGTCCTTTTCTAATTTCGCGGTTCGACTGGCACTGAATAGCAATAGTAACGACCTTAGTCTAAACAACGCCGAGTCGAAATAAAAAGAAGTGCCTGGAAATTTGCAAAACTGAGAGCGCAGGTATATATATTGTTGTTTACTCGGGTTTCCTTCGGGGGTCCGTTAGAGCGGACGCTATAGGCGCATAATTAACTCGGCCGATTTAGATCGCGGGCTCGACATAGGGCTTTTTATTAACTGCATCCGGTTGGGAGGAAAAATGTTTATAATAAAGATTATGGGGTTCGATTTGGAAATGTAATTTGGCTGGCGAATGGGTTGTGAGGTAATATAGAGTTTAGTGAAACGTCGTTATGTGGTTGGTATATGACAGCTGCGCGAGAATCTGGATGACCGACTTGTGACCACTTTATATGCACCCCCGTATATAAATGCAAAGTTGGTAAATCTACGTTAATTCGAAATAGTTGAACTACTGTTTATTAAATCTTTTTGGTGGAAACCGGATTTATGTTTAGAAATTTAATTAGTTGTATGATTCATAACCGTTGAAGTATGTAACCTTATAGTATTAGACATTAGAAAGTATATCGTATTAGTCATAATACGATGTGAACGGTAATAATAATATAATATAGTTGAATAAATAAAATATCGTTGTAACAATCTTGGTAGGCACAAATATTTTTCAATTCAATTAATGAAATAAATGCCTCAAATAGTGTAGATAAGTTAGTTCCTTAAATTCTAAAATTTATCTAAATATACTTGTGTGCTATATTGATAATGTTGCACTAGAAAATAGTGCCTACAGTTATGCGTGAACAGGTTTACTGCTATCATATATTATGCAGCTTCATTCTCACATTGTGCGTAACTGTATTGTCGATTTTTACGTGGGAAATAAAATTTGATTTGATTTGGTTTTGATTACCCATGTCTATCATTATTTTATTTTGCATTTAAACCATTAATTTAACATTTTTTTCATCTCAACTAAACTTTATAATATGTTCAATGAGTTCGAGAAAATAACTAAAAATAAAGGAATTACTTCAGTGGAACTGTTGATCATTTGAAATGTACGATTTTAAAGAGTGAATAAATAATTAACTATTTCCTTATTTGCTTATAAATATTGCTTACAATAAATTTTAGATTTAATTAAAATAAATTTGTTAGTTCAATTGTAATCTTCTTATACATAAAATATATATTTTAGTAAATCAAAACGAATTATCTCAATGTAAGATACATATATATTTTTTAATGTAAAAGAAGACAATTTATGGTCTTGTAAGATTGAATATTTAAAGTTTCTTTGTCGCAGCAACATGAAACTTCTTAACGTCAGTTAAGTAAACCTGACATTTAACGTCTCCCTCGTGTCCCTCAAAAAGTACAATTACACTTAACGTTCCTCAAGTTCAGGGCAACAGACGACCACCGCTTACCTTATCACCCACTCATTAAAGACACATGGCTACCCCTCGAAGACAAAAGCTTATACCCACGCCTACTCACCCCCAACACAATAAGGAATCAGTCATCCTCTTGTACCCCCTTGTAATAACATCAATTACCGAGCGACTCCCTCGAAGGAGCGATAACCGCCACCAGCGGACTTCCTTTTCCCACCATCGGAACAACAATAACTAAAACGCTAAATCGATTCCCCACAGGCTTCATGGAGGAGGCGAGGACTCCCGAGGGTGCATCACCTGCAGCGACGGTTGCAGCCGCCGTCCTCTTCGCGGAGGACACCCCCGTGCAGGAGGCATCGTTGGCCGAGGGCGTGGCGGCGGCTACCTCACCGGAAACCGGAAGCCAGCCCGGCGGTGGCGGCGTCGGCAGCAACGGCGGCGGCGCTGCCGCTGGCTCTACCGCCGGCGCTGCTGGTAGCAGTAGCGCAGGAGCGCAGGATCAGCCAGTCGGCCACGAGGCGCCGAACATACCGAACGTCGTCGAGTATCACCTGAAGGTGAAGCCGCCGTCACCGCCGCAACAGCAACAGGTACGCCAGCAGAGGCAGATCGGAGATAGCGCCGCCACGACTACTACCACTACTACCGACGCTGCACCTGTAAGTATATGTACCTACCTCTATGTGTGTAGAATCCTCGATTTTCTTGCATGCATATATACATATATATAGGCGGGCGCTGTTGTTTCGCTCTTGCTGCATTCTCCGGTGCAGGTCTTTTTCATCTGCGCTCGCGCGCGCTGTGAAATTTATAAATAGAAGGGAGAAAGAGCGCAGGGCTTTTTCTTGCGTAATTGATACGGTTTATGGTGGGCGTGCACGCGGCTTCTACTTTATAACGATTTTTTTTCTCTGCCGGGCGAAGTAGATTTGCTGGATTTATTAGCGCTTTGTACATAGTGTACCCTCGCAGTATAATGTCTGCTTTGGCATTGTGATGTAATCTTGTTAACGTACGTGTACTACTGTGTTATTACTAATGAAGAATGATAAAAAAAAGTATGTTATAGCTGTCGATTTAATTGAACTGACATGTAATTGAAAGAAAATTGATTTTTGAACTATAAGTCAAAGCTTTGATATTTTAAACGTTATTTATATGTTTATGTTGTTCATGGCATCTTCTTTGGATGTATAAAGTTGACATGTAATAAAGAAATATTTTTACTTTACACAATACTTCGTTAACACTTCAATCATAATATTTAATATACATGTACAGCGGGTATATATAATATGATATTCGTTGCTGGAGAATGACTTTAGCTCAACGATATTCTTATTACATTTTACGTAAAGAGAGGAATAACAATAATAACTATGTTTACAAAATTTAATTTTCACTCGCGCCATCTAACAATATTACGTATTTCATATTTTCATTTAAAATAATAACAACACATCGCGTTTGTTCTTCATTGTTACGGGCTCTTGCGAACTTTACGGCTCTCTTCGTTTTTACTTAGCTTCTGCCTCACGCTTGAAATCTTACGCTTGTGACACCTTTTCTCGCGGACTTTACGAGCTTAGAATGACGGTGACACTTGCCGTGGAGAATTTCGCATTGACGGTTCAGCGGCGTTTTTGTTAGCTTTAACGGTGTAGGATTTACAAACGGCCTTCTAAGCCAAGACGCTCGTCTGCGCAATGATTTTATCATACAAATATACTTAAAAGCTAATACGAGTAATGAGATAATATTATATTTGTAATATTGTATTATTATTACTATAATTATTATTTTATTGAAGAAAACTGTGATATTTAAATATGTTGTAAAGAAAATTTTATTTTGGCCAATTTTAGCAATTTGGCTTATATTTTGTAAATTCAAAATGTAATAGTTGTTTCTTTTACAATCACTAAAAAATAAAAATACCGTGGATGCGTAATATATCATACGTATATCCATTATGTAACGTCTGATAATATGTAGTATTATTATATCAACTAAACTGATATAACATTTTTTAAACGATAAAAAAGATGATCCACTTAAAATTATATATATTTTTTTATTATTCATTTCATAAGAGTGAAGTAATAGAAGCATTTATTGAAATCGTTTAGGGAATTATTTGTTACATCATTTATGGTTATAGTAATTAAACAGATATAAATAAAATTGAAGAAATATAAAAAGATAAATTTAATAGCAAAATAATATAAATAATAATATAAGTAGATCAATAAAATAGAAATACATATTTTTAAATAGATAAATAAGTAATAATAATAGTATTCTCAAATTTGCAACGGCTATTATATTAGCCTTAATTGGTTTCAAATTAAAATTTGAAACTTTTGAATCACATAATCTTTGAAAATTAACGTATGAAATAAGTATAGGTAAATAAATGGCAATATGCTAATTCAGTGATAAAATTTATAAGTACTTCAATTAGCGTTGATAATATATTTCTTATACACTATCTTATATGTAAATATAATTAATATAAAATATTAATTATTTTACTAATAATCTGAATTTCCTGATGCCAATTAAAACTGTTCTTTTATTATACTTCACTAAAGTGTGTATGCACATTATACACCCTTTTTTTAAAAATAATCTACTAAAAGTATATAATAGTTTTCATCTCTAAAATAAATAGTAATAATTAATTTAAAAGAAATATTTATACAGATTTTATCGAAATTCGACGTAATTATTGGCAAACATAGGAAAATGCAAATAACGCCAAGCTAAATATTAATCTTTCATCGTTTCACCTACTTACGTTGAGGTTCGCTACAGCATTAGGGACACCCATGCCTCATCTACCCGAAAAAAGAGAAAAAAATACTCCAACGAATAACCTATTCTCTTTATTCTAGTCCTTTCACCTCTCCCACACACATGTACCTACACACACCCGACTCTCGTCTCCAACCGTCACTCATGATTTTCTGCCTTTCAGCAGGTACCAGCGCCTAGCGAGATGAAGAAGGACGAGCAGCATTCACAAACCCTGACGGAGGAACAGCGTCGAGAGCTCACGCTCCGTCTCTCGAAGCTCTCCGTCGACAGCAACGTGTTCGAAGGCTCGAGTGACCTGCCCCAGGTGTTCCAGGTGAAATACCTCGGCTCCCACGACGCCCGCGGCCTCTGGGGCATCAAACATACTCGCAAGCCCGTCGATAGCATGGTCGCCGCGGCGAAGGCCTTGCCAACCGGCATGATCCTGCCCTTCATCAAGCTCGTCATCAGCGAGGACGGCGTCGGCCTGCTGCCCCTTGGCAAGCGCACCGACTCCATCTCCAAGATCTACCCGATCGAGAGCATCTCGTACGGTGTGCAGGACCTACTCTACACGAGGGTCTTCTTGATGATCGTCGTGAGGGATACAGATGATTTCAGAAGAGTGTCGCCTTTCGAGTGTCATGGATTCGTCTGCGAGTCTAAACATCACGCCAGGCAGATGACGTACGCCCTCGCTGCGGCGTTCCAGATATACTCACAGCACGTGAAAGAACGAACTGTTGATCCGGCCAAGGCCTGGAGCAAGGGTTTTGCGATAGAATTGAAAAATCCGAATGAGGTCGAAGCTGATTATACGATTCATTTGGAAGATTCGGGGATTTTATAAATTTTTTTTTAAAGCGCAGAGTTTATGGTTTTGTTGATTATATGCGTAAGGGAGTCGTGAATACTGATATAGAGGAAAAATTCGAAAACGAAAAAATTGTTATATTTTATATGAAGTTGTGGTAGATATTGAAGTGCAGTATGATAATGCAATAATATGATGAAAAATCGCCGAGAATATTGGTGAAATTAAGATAATAATTTATGAACACTCAATATATTTCACTATATGATACTTAAAGCTAATTTTAATACTGATGTTCGAGTATAACTGTTACAAATGCTGGTATTTTGTATAATCTTTATTACGAAATTTTTTAAATTTTGCTAATATTGGAAGGGTAATATATTGATGCTTTTGGTAATATAAAATTGTACTCAAATGGTTTTATATTCGGTTCGCTTTATCATTACAACGTAATGTTTTTGATACTTCAGATAATATTAAGATTATCATCATTTTTATCAGTTCTATTTTGTTCAGTAATATCAATTTCTTCACAAAACAGCATTTTCAATATTGCGAATAAAAGGATAAAAAACAATGAATTAATAAAGGTTTATTCTACGGAGACTACTTTTGGATTTCAACAATCATTGTCCTGATATAGATAACATGTTTGGAATGACACATATAGCATACGCACATAATATTACAAAATGTAAAAATTACAAATTAGAAATGTTTCTTGACTAAAATATCAGTATTACAGTCTCAATATTCATTTACATGCACTTTTAAAGAATTTTTTTCACTTTTCAAATATCAATAACAATTTCTGCATTAAATTCAAAAATTTACATAACATCAATTATAATATATATTTAATTTATTTCATTCTAGTATTAAAAAATGTTATTTTTACTCTTAAACGCGGATAACAGGGTATTTGTAATAAAAAGCTTCAGAAGTTTTTCTTAAACCAGTTTATATATAAGTTATTTTAAGTTTTCCATTTAAAAAAAGTCAAATAGAAATATTCTATAACTACTTTTACAATCCTAATTAAATTTAAAAACATACAAGTAGTATCATTTGAATAGTAATATTAATACAGCAATTTCCTTTTTTTATTCATTCTGTACATCATGTAAAATAGTATGTAATATTTTGTGTAAATAATGCAATTTGACAACTGTACAGTGTATAATTATATTATGGAAAACAAACGGTCGATAAATAGTTTTACATAATTTTTACATTCACAATGATTCACAATGATTGCATTTAAAATAAGATTTTGAAGCGCGCAAACGTTTAATTATCCAGTTTTTAGCTACTTCTTTTAATTTAAATTTGATCTTAATTATTACATTATTAGTTATTTTATAAGGTATCAAATCTGTCGAGATCATTTATTTGAGACTTTATGCGATTAAAAAATACATCTTACCATGTAATTTTGGCTTAATTTAACTGAGTAAAAATTTATTTTCGTAATCGCTAAATAAAATAAGGAATGATAAAAGGTAGTATATTTTTGTATTTTTTACGACGCTTATTCAAATCTATTGTAATGTATACAAAAATATATCTGCGAAAGACTGTAAATTTAAGCTGTTCAATTTAATATTTGGATAAATGATTATTAAAATTTGTTCATATAAAGTTGAGTCTGATTGTTTGTTAAAATTTTAGTTATTAGTGTTTGAAAATTTTTCATGAAGAAAATTGAAAATTTTGTAATCTGTTTCAAATTTTACAGTCTTACGTAGTACAATTAATAAAAAAGTATCTTTTAAGGATAGAAAAAGGAGGCAACGGAATAAGCGAACGTATATATGTCTATTGTTTTGTATTGACGTACAGGAAAGAAAAACAGCTTGAGAAATTTTTTCTCAGTTGTGAAAGATGGCTAGCTATCCAAAGATACAGACTAGAAAGTGACAAGTGATTTTCAGCTTGCTGCGATTCCTTTTTACTTGCGATTTTTCAATTTTATTTTATTCGTTTGAATCCACGTTATTATGAAGATGATTTTGGAAATAAGGTTGTAAATAACAAACAAATTTTTATAACGCTCTTATAAGAATGAAAAATTTGCGTGCTCCTTTTTAATTTAGATATACTTATTGTAAATAACTTTCTATAGATACATTTTGTATTGTAAAAGTAGTAGTATTCAAGAATTAGGATATTACAGTTAGCACATTTGTTCATTAATACTCCGTCATAAATTTGTTTATTACTTTTTTAATGATCTGTAACTTTGACTTATAATTTAAAATGATTTCGATTAGATAACATACACGGAAAAAATCAGTAAATTCTATATTTTCTACAGTTCATTTGACTATAAATTGGCAAGTTTGTTTTACATTCTAAAATATCGGTAGAATTTCCAATTTTGAAATGTAGAATCTCCATTCTTAAAAAGTAGAATTCCCATTTTTAAATGTATTAATCTATTTTAAAATATAGAATCTCCATTTCTTAAATGTAAAATCCCCATTTATAAAAAGTAGAATTTCCATTTTGAAATGTAGAACATTTTTTAAGAGTGGAATTTCCATTTTCGAAAAAATGGAATTATTACTGCACTAATTCAGTTGATTTTACTGTTTTTTTCCGTGTAGATGTAGATATATATGGTTTTTATAACCCATATAACTTGAATACTATAACTTTTAAACTGCTTAATTTTAGTTTTACATTAATATATGTATGTAATTTATTTATGAGAACATTACTAGTTTCTTGTAAATTAACAACCAATATCGACACATATCATTACTTTTATTTGAATGTTTGCTGCTTGCTAATCTCTTTTTGGTTGATGTTTGCACTAAACTTCATAACAAAGTTAAATGGATCAAATAGCAATTGTATCCAGGCATGGGACAAACGTGTAACTTTGCTCCATAATGTATTTGATCTCATTATGCTTGTGCTTTTTTGCGTATCATATTAATCGCGATTAAGTTAAATATTATTTATAAATATTAGTTTTATTTGAGGTATCATTTTGTACTTCTTTTTGTAAACAAATTCGGCACCGTAGTATTAAAATTATTACTTCCTATTTAATCTTCAATTTTAAGAGATGTTCATTTTAACCTCAAGACAATTGTTTTATTATAGCTTCATGTTTCTGCACGTTGAAATAAATATTGTACTACTTAAGAAGTATTGTTTAATAAATTATTGTTGTTAAATTATTTGAGTTGTATTTATTTTTATTTATAAAATTTTGCATTACTTTTACGCAGAACCCACTATAGATTTATTACGGGTATAAGTTAGTCATTCATTTTAAAAATATTTTAATTGATCTAATTAATATCATTTTCTTAATATGTTGTGTTGTATTGCTATAATGTCATTGTAAAAAGTAAATTATTATCAAACATTTAGAAAAAAATTTATTTGATAACAAATATAAAAAGTAATTGCAACTGTTATTTCTACTTTAGTTTTTTTTTAATTTTTCTGAATTACTACTATACCTATGCTATAGTGCTGCATTACACTATATCAATGAGATTGATTTATATTTATTAATTCAAACAAAACACAATATTTTTAATTTAATTAAGTATAGTAAGATAACAGTTTCCAAGAAGTGTATATTTTAATGTAACATTTTAAAGTTTTAGTTTACTCATACAAGATTTTTAAGGCTGTATTTTTAAGACGTAAATATTGATTGTGCAATAAAAATATGTCATTTAGCAATGTTGGACAGAAAATAGCGTACACGTTTATTTTGAAGTGACTAATTTTTTAATGAATATACGAAAATCCAAACGTGGCTAAGTCAGTCACGTAAGCACACAAGTGAAAAGATGTACTTACCACCGCACATGAAAATGTATAATTTGCATCAATGGAAAATTTTGTTGTAATAATTTCTTACATGAATTAAGGAACATAGAGCAACGCTTAAGTAAACCTCTATATAAATAGAGTACAGTTAATTGTTACATGAATTGGGTCCATTCAATAATATTACATTTAAAGAAGTCCACATGAACATTTTATGAAAGGCCTAAGATTGTACAGTTACCATGCTGATACAATAAACCACTAAACTAAGCTCTCTGAATTAATTTGTGGAATTTTCCTTCATGCAATTTTATGCAATATTTGCAAGACGTTAGTACCTAATTATCTTCTATCATGTTACCTTTAATTAAATGCCACTAATATCTCTTATGAAAATACATACCTGCAAGGCTTCTTAGACAAAAGCTTTCAAACCGTCGTCCGGCAAACGTTGACATAAAAAAGCTAAAGTTTTTCATTCTATTCTCAATAGTGTTAAGAATGTGAAAAGTAAGATTTCGAAGTGCAGATATGTTCCACGTCTTAAGTTTGTTTTTTATTTCCTACCTTTTCTTTCAAATACAATGTAAGTTATATATTTATAAAATTATATTTTAATATCTACATAAATTAAATATTAGTCAAAATTTAGCCAAATAGAAATTATTGCTAATAACTGGTTATTTATTTTTCGAGTACCTAGGCCAAAATAGTGTAATTGTTTATGAAACTCTAAGTTCGTTATTTCAGTTGCATTTGTGAAATTCTATTATAGTTTTTCTATTATATTGTAATTCAAACGTTTTGTTATTAATGAAAAAATAAGCAATTTTAGCAACAGATCGATTTTAATAATTTCCAGCTCTGAATCAACTATATCATTTACAAAAATTCATGATTTAATATGCGTTTTGCAGCACTGAAAATGTTAAAATAAAAGTTTCTTCTCACATGATTTATTTTTAATATAAAAACTGTGCAGTATCAAAGTTTTTGTATATAAATATAATTTATAAATGATCTTTATTAAAAACGATTAAAACATCAATACATTAAACATTATTTAAGGTATCTTTGCTGTCGAACCTATGCATTGTTATGTAAACATAACACATGACTTCCATGAGAATCAACCATTATTACTGCGTCATAACAGTTCTGAATTTTTGTATCCACGTATCTTCAGTCCATCAATTTTTGATTTGACTAGTGGCAAACCTGAAATTCGGGTAGCATGCCCTACGGATGTTCTTGTCGTTGATAATCATACTCTTGGTTTCGGCACTGCTTTTCTTAGATGTCATGGTATCTGGGACTTTACTATAGCTGGATCTATGGTTTGTAATATCTTTATTTGTTCTGAAATCCTTAAGTATTTTATGATTTGTAATTTTCAACAAAATGTTGAAAATTCAACTATCTTAACTTGTTGTATTATTAACAAATATCTTGTTCATATTGATAAAAATATTGAACTTTTGTATCTAATGTGCTCATTGTATACTATAGCAACTAACAGCATTCAACAAAATTGGCTGTTCTAAGTCTTTGATACCTTCGACTAGAATGAAGCGCAATAATTGTCCCATGGGAAAATGCATACAGATCGGTTATCTTGTAAATTTATTTACATTTTTGCCAATCATTGACACCATCGCCTATGACACAGAAAATAAAATTCCTCTTTGGGCTCATGCTAAGATTATTCCCGTCATTGAGAGTAGACAAAGAAGTATGTTATATTCACATATTTTGAAAGACTTTATCATAATATACTCCATAAATAATTAATATTTATGTTTTTATTCAAAAGCTAAAGCTACGCATGAATACAAGACCGGGCTTTTACTTCACAACAGTACAATTGAAATGTCAGATGTTTACAATAGAGAATATCAGCGTAAAAGATTGCTTAATATTTTAGACGATCCCCAAGACATGGATTTGTATCAAAATGATTTAATAGGCAAGTGTGAATTCTACAATTTCATTAAGTTTCTTTGATTATGCTTACACATTTTTAGAATATCTTCTAGTAGGAAATTCAATTTACCTCATTAAGTATTTAGTAGATAGTGCATAATTAATTATATTTATAAAACATTTAATTTTGAAACTTTTATTTATTAAGTTTTTATTTAAGTAATCTTTTTAATTCATTTTTGTATGGATCAAGTATATTTTCTGACGTATTTCGTTTTAAAAATTAATACCGTGACGTTACACGTGACGTGAACGAAAAATTATGCTATAATATAATCAATGTCCGATTTTTTACAGAAGAAGATAGCAAATATTTCGTAGAAGGCCAATTAATTTCAAAGCATGATTTTTACTATACAAGTCAACAACAAGGTACATACTTTTATGAGAATGTTGTGCCCATGTGGAAGAGTGTGCACGATGGTAACTGGCGTCAAGTATCGATCGTTGTGCGGAAATTAGGTATGCTGATTTTAAGATATTAGCTCATAATTTAGGGATTTAATAAAATAAAGTATGTTAGTGGTCAAGAATATATTATTAATTTTATATTCTAATAGTTTTCTAATTAATTTTTTTTAGCAAGTGAAACAATGTCAGATCTGGATGTGTGGTCAGGATGCATCGGCGTGCTAGCGATGCACAGCAATAACGATGCACAGCGTAAAATTTTTCTTGCTCGTGATAGTAATGGCAAATCCATTGTACCTGCACCAAAGATCCTTTTCAAGTATATTTATGATCGTCGTGCTAATCGAGGTCTGGTCATACTTGTTGTTAATAATCCCCATATCGACAAGATCAGTACGGACTATGTCATTTGCAAGCGACAGATTATTTGTGAAACAATGTTTCCTACGTTTTCACATATCGATAAGGGTTATACGTATTGTTGCACTTTAGATGGTTTCCTCGAGACTGCTAAATCACTGGGATTGCCGACCTTTTCTGGAGCAACATCGATTGGAACATAAACCCACCTATTGTTTGAATAATTCAACTTCGTATTCGCAACTTATATATAGTATATGTCTAATAGTTACAGTATGTTGCCTGTAAATCTGAAGTAGATTTTCTACAAAATATGTTTGTATAATTATATTTTCACCACACGGCGCGTAAAATGCGTACTGTACGCCCTGCGGGCGAAAAACAGCCTACGCATTTTACGCTCCTCGTGGAGAAAATTAGTATATGCACC